>JAODOY010000009.1:2615882-2641654 GCA_025399855.1 Forbesichthys papilliferus | reverse complement strand
GCTCTGTATGGCTATATACCATGTGTGATGCTCTGTATGGCTATATACCATGTGTGATGCTCTGTATGGCTATATACACCATGTGTGGGGCTCTGTATGGCTATATACACCATGTGTAGGGCTCTGTATGGCTACATACACCATGTGTAGGGCTCTGTATGGCTACATACACCATGTGTAGGGCTCTGTATGGCTATATACACCATATGTAGGGCTCTGTATGGCTATATACACCATGTGTGATGCTCTGTATGGCTACATACACCATGTGTGATGCTCTGTATGGCTACATACACCATGTGTGATGCTCTGTATGGCTACATACACCATGTGTGATGCTCTGTATGGCTACATACACCATGTGTGGGGCTCTGTATGGCTATATACACCATGTGTGATGCTCTGTATGGCTACATACACGATGTGTGAGGCTCTGTATGGCTATGTACACCACGTGTCAGTCTCTGTATGGCTATATGCACCATGTGTGGGGCTCTGTATGACTATATACCATGTGTGAGGCTCTGTATGACTATATACCCTGTGTGAGGCTATGTATGGCTATGTACACCATGTGTGAGGCTCTGTCTGTATGGCTATATACCATGTGTGATGCTCTGTATGGCTATATACCATGTGTGATGCTCTGTATGGCTATATACACCATGTTAGAGGCTCTGTATGGTTATATACACCATGTGTGAGGCTCTGTATGGCTATATACACCATGTGTGGGGCTCTGTATGGCTACATACACCTTGTTAGAGGCTCTGTATGACTATATACACCATGTGTGATGCTCTGTATGGCTATATACACCATGTGTGATGCTCTGTATGACTATATACACCATGTGTGAGGCATATGGGTACACTATGTGTATATAGCTCTGTATAGCTACAGTATATACACCTTGTTAGAGGCTCTGTATGGCTATGTACACCATGTGTGAGGCTCTGTATGGCTATATACATCATGTTTGAGGCTCTGTATGGGTACACTATGTGTATATAGCTCTGTATAGCTACAGTATATACACCTTGTTAGAGGCTTTGTATTGCTACACTATGTCTAAGGCTCTGTATGGCTATATACAATGCACTGGGCTCTTAATGACAAAGCAGCGGGCAAACTTTGAGCTGCCTGACAAGCGCATACGTATCAGTCACAGCTAAATAGGCTAATGTGAGGCATGTCGTTGATATTATAACAGCTGATATTGTCTGCTAAAATGTTTCCTGTGCGTGACGTGATGGATAAGAAGGCATCCTTTGACACAGCAACGATAAGCTGGACTTTAACTGACCCGTTAACTTTTTCCTTACATTGGCATGTGACCTACTCTATAGGCATACATGCTTTAAGCAAACTGCTCCAGTGTTGATGTAGAGTCAGATACAATAGTAACAGTTGTCTGGCCTATGAAGCAGGGACTTTTAATCAGATGCTTTTGCACCCCTTCCCCCACAAGAAAAAAAGCCACCCGTTTCTACTCCTCGCATACTGCATATCACATTAGAGTAGCATTTAATACACAGGCACATACTTGTCTACATTTTTATACAAGAGCAACGGGACAAAGTCTATTGGCTTTTGGCGAGAACAAATCAAAGCAATAAACAATTGCTTTAATTTAAATATGCGTATAGAAATAATTTCTAATATAACAATGTTACATTTTTTTCTCCATAAGGACTTTAACAAATTAGAAAAACACCTTCAAAATTAATATAGGATGGGATAAATTAAAACGTTTACTTTAAAGGCTGCCATACCACACCACACTTAGTTAACAACATATTTTTTACAAACAAGATGATATCAACCTCTCCATGATATTAATATGATATGTTCTCTGATCTGTAAACAGCTGGTTATCTTGCCTTTCCATGATAAGAGAAAGTGGTGAGGATTTCCGCCCGGTGAGCACATTTGGGCTGAATCTTTCACACGTCACAAATTGCAGATGGGAGGCGGTGATCTTGAACAGCCGATCACATTTCCGTGACCATCTGACACCTTCCATTTAGGAAAATAATACTTTCTATCTTAGCATACCCTCTGCAGCAGCGAGCAAATGGAATTATGTTTACTAGTTTCCATTTTACAACTTGTGAGTTTTTGCTTGTTTTATTTAATTGCAGTGATTATAGAAAACGGTCACTCTGTAAGATGTTACTCAAGGCTGCAATAATCCCATCAGTGTCTGTGTAGAGATATTTTCTGTATTGTTATTGATATGCTCATTAGTAGTATGTTGATATAATTATTACTATAATAATGAAAATGATTGCAAGGATCTGGTATGACATGGTGTACAGTATCGCTCGAGGTCTGTAATTTATGGTTAAGGACCTTATATAGTGCCCAATATTCTAAGTAATTATAATAAGTTTACATTGTTTTAGCAGTCTAGCTGTTATTTTGAAAAATCTTGTTATGACCATACAATATTGATCTAATATCGGCTGCATGATTTACTTTTCCAGCTTTCCCCTCGATCATTATTCCTCTGCCTTTCTGTTAGATTAGTTACGTGTATATTCCAGGATATTAAATATGGCTCAATGAACTTAAAATACTTTTAAGAGGTAGACATATGGCATCTGTGTAACATGACAGATAAATATGAGTTGGGTTAACTGGTACAGAGAGTTGTAAATCACTGTAGTGTGGTTTTCTTTTGTCTCAAAGGGTTTAATTAGTCTAGAAATTCTTCTCTTATCTGATGACCCTGCCCTCCCTCCTCCCCCCACACACACATACACACTGCAACAACCTACAACCATAAATGCCCTGCAATCTGAAGACCAGTAGCCTCAGGAGACTGAGCCGCTACAAAGAGCTGAAAGAGTTGGAAATGGTCATTTCATTGTGTTGGAATAGCTCGCTCGAGACTACGGTAATGTCGTGCTAATTGACTGCTGGCAATGTAAGTGGCCAAATTGAAATACAGTAACGCACCGTAATACACTGCAGCCATACGTTATATATATGAGTGTAATAACACGGTAAACACAAATTTGTTTCAGGCTATTAATCAACATTAGCACACTTACGGCTATGGTCATTGTTTGTTTGAAACCCAAAGGTCTGTTCATCTACAACTTGTTTAATTCTGTACAGCCCTGTCGTATATGAGAGTGTGTACTGTACGGGTGTGTGGGGGAGAGTGCATTGGGATGGGTAGACACGACCAGTGTTTTGTCAAATATTAAACAAAAAAGACATACTCGTCCCATCTCTTATAAATGCTACCTATGTGAATGTTGCATGGTGTTGCTCTATTTCATAGTACATGAACAAAGCCATTTATCCCTGTCTGTCATTTCATAACTTGTGAGGTATCTGTCACTTCTGGTCCCGAGGGAGCCCTCTATCTAGGTTTTTGCTCCAATTGAGCTCTTTGTTTAATTGACAGTTCACTCTAATCTAATGTCTTTTTTTTAAACTGATTTTGATTGGATTTGCTTGAATGTTATCTTGTTTGTTGTGATAGTTTTACCCTCTTTAATAGATATGTTCCCAAATGTTACATATTCATTTGTGTATGTAGAGACAAAAACAATGGATCACTTATAAAACTATGTTTTTTTCCTGCTATGAATTGATATCATTAAGCAAGGCAAATGGAGGTCTAAAAAAGACACAGGTGTAGTTCTACATTCATGACAGCAATTTGAGGCAACAGTGGGCATTTCCATATTTCCCTCTTGAATCTGTATTGGTTTCACTCTTTGAATACTGAGGTAGATGCACCCACATACCAAGACTCAGACAAGCCCCTGACAAAGTTCACAACAAAGAAGAAGGCATACTATATGCTTCAGAGGTTTAGGTAAATGGAATTGCTATAAATGGGTAAGTAACACAAATTCATGAATACCTATCAGAATTTGTAAAATCTTTTAACTTTGGTAGTTTTGTTATCGGGTGACAACACGAGACACGATCTCCAGGACTATTTTTTTCCAATATCAGGTCAATTTCAGTCAGTGTGGGTTATACACTAACTTGATTAAAGAACCAGCAATAAGTGTGGATCTCAAACGAGCTGTCAACAAATGACAGGATTGGAAGACTTACAGATGCCTTGGCCTGATTTACAGTATGAAGTGTGTTGTGTATGTACTGTAGTTGCTTGCGATATTAGATCACAAGTACTGTAGACATGGAATGTGAATATTGTTTTATTTATATTGATCATGATTCTGGTATCTTCAACATTGCAAAAGACATCATGCTATAGGAGACGAACCGTGCGATGGAGCCCTTTGTGTTTGCAGGCCTATCTATCTATCTATCTATCTATCTATCTATCTATCTATCTATCTATCTATCTATCTATCTATGCTTATGATACAATTAACTGCAGGTGAACACATAACTAAAACAGTATTTTATTTCTTTCGCCAAAAAAAAAGCACTCTTTTAAATAGCCTATTTTGGCCAAGTGTGCTGTGTTCTGCAAGGGCTACAGATGCCCTTTTCACTTTGCTCTGAAATGAAAATGATTACCTCATGATTTAATTAAAGACGATAATTATTTATAGATTAATATACATGAATAATATAGATGTAAAACATAAGTTTGCATAGAGCAGCTTCTTTTGAAGGTCTAGCAGGAGCAAAATGAGATGAGGGGTTATTTTGGCGATGGAGATTAAGGCAGGGGCTTTTTGTCATTTGTGCGAGACAAGCCATTCATCCATCCAGTTCACAGCCAAAAAAAGGCTGGTCCCAGAAATTAGCAGTTTCAGCTCAGCAGCAAAGTCGTCGGGCTGTGAAGGCAGAGAGAAATTGACTAATTAGCAATGCGCACTAAAACTTGACGGTTCTCTCTATAACAGCGAGGGAAAGACTCGGGTTTTCTCCCCCTTTCTCTTTTCTTTCTTCTATAGATGTTTGAAATCGCAGTCATTTACGCTCGACAGTTTTTACAATAGCCTTGAGCCATAATTTTGCGAGTCTCTCCAGCATCCATACCCCTGCATGGTCTCTCTCCACCGGCCATGCACGACCGTTTCTCTCCCCAACCGTGGATTTCCTATTACTCTCGTTACGACTCACTGAGCCCCAGGCCCAAGGATAATGATGTGTTGTTTCTTGGTAGCATAATTTGTCACACGTATATTTCTTCTTCTTCTTCTCTTGCAGAAAGCACAGCTCCCTCTCACACACTCACACACTTCTTGTTAATTCAGAAGAACAAATGATCAACGTCAACAAATATCCTAAAATAGTGACTTTATGAGTTGGAATCAATGGTTATTTTGAAACACCGACAATAGACTTTAAAGGAAGGACATTTCCTAAAGAGGAGAACAGAGCTTCAAGTGAGATTATTGGGAACCTGAAGCTGACTTTCTCTTTTGTCAAGAACTGAAGTCAGGTAAGTTTGGTTCATTCTGAGGCGAGCTGCACATCATTTAGTTGTGACAGGCGCTTTTAGAGAATGTGGCGACTACGTAACTGGACGCTTGTATCAAGTTTGCAAACATTGTGGACATATAATTAGCATTTCTTGTGTCTAAGACTAATTGCAGATGCATATTACGTCTATATTTTGTATCGTGTTCAATTAAGAATGGTCGATACTCACGTTTCCATTACTCGGTGGTAGGATACATGCGAACGCTGCTTGTGTTGACGGCTTGGAGACAAACTAATTGCTTTTGTATGACTCCGTACGTAAATCTGTGGAATGTGAAATGTCCCCATTGCGGGGTTGCTGCTAGATAAGACAACGATAACTGTGTTAGCCAAATCCTGCATATTATCCGTGCAGCATGGGTTGTTTTTTACCTTATCCAACAACTTCAGCTGCGTTATCGAGGAGAAACGCTGCAACATCTCTTATCGTAGTTTGTTTTGACTGCGCGCTTCGACCACCAGCCTCCATTTAAATTTTCTTGTCTTGGAAAAAAATGAATAACACTGGCATCCTATTGGAACTACTGCGTTTTTGTTTGCTGCTTTACGACGAGAGCTCAAAGTTTACACCGACTGTTGGATATAGTAGGCTAGAATTACGCCGGCTGGCATGGCAAGGCATGATGTATCCTTGTTGGATGAATGGACTTGCAATTTCAGTATCTAATTTAAAATAACAAGAAATAATTGTTGCAACCCCTTAATGGCGCAATAGTCAACCAGGCTATAAGCTGCTACGCGTATCGCACGGAAACAAATGTTCTGGGGTAAATGGCTTGCATGCTTTATTTGTTGCCTAGGTGGTGTTCAGTGTCAGCAAGTCATGTCCAGATCGGGCGATAGAACATCCACCTTTGACCCGACACACAGTGACACCCTACTGCACGGGCTCAATCTTCTATGGCGGAAGCAGCTTTTCTGCGACGTGACGCTCACCGCACAGGGGCAGCAGTTCCACTGCCACAAAGCGGTGCTGGCATCGTGCTCCCAGTACTTCAGGTCCCTGTTCTCCTCTCACAACGTGATCAACAGCGAGGGAGGCAAGGGGGACCAGGGCAGCAGCGGCACCCCCTCGTCCTCCCCGGACGACAAGCTGCTGGCCGCCAACAGCCGGCCCATCAACAACCTGGTGCTCCAGGGCTGCTCCTCGGTGGGGCTAAGGCTGGTGTTGGAGTACCTGTACACGGCCAACGTCACCCTCTCCCTGGACACGGTGGAGGAAGTGTTGTCCGTCAGTAAGATCCTCAACGTGCCCCAGATCACCAAGCTGAGCGTGCAGTTCCTCAACGACCAGATCTCGGTGCAGAACTACAAGCAGATCTGCAAGATCGCCGCCCTGCACGGCCTGGACGAGACCAAGAAGCTGGCCAACAAGTACCTGGTGGAGGACGTGCTCCTGCTTGACCTCCAGGAGATGAGCGCCATGCTGGACGCGCTGCCCCCACCCGTGGAGTCAGAGCTGGCCCTCTTCCAGATGTCGGTGCTGTGGCTGGAGCACGACCGCGAGAGCCGCATGCACCACGCGCCCGACCTGATGAAGAGGCTGCGCTTCGCCCTCATCCCGGCCCCGGAGCTGGTGGAGCGAGTGCAGTCGGTGGACTTCATGAGGAGCGACCCTGTGTGTCAGAAGCTGCTGATGGACGCCATGAACTACCACCTGATGCCATTCCGACAGCACTGCAGGCAGAGCTTGGCTAGCAGGTCAGACACACACCACGCGCGCACACGCGCACACGCGCACACACACACACACACTCACACACACACACACACACACACATACACGCACACACACACCTCATGCATATCTAGATGTACACTCAGGTCTAGACACATGGGTAACATAGCACAGCGCACACACACATACACATACACACACACACACACAAACAAACAAACAAACAAACAAACAAACAAACAAACAAACAAAAGGGATACACCAAAACACACAGTTCATTCAATACTAGACACATGGGTACCATAGCTACAGCACACACACACACAAACACACACACACACACATACACACACACACACACAAACACAACCAAGATGCCCTCTGTTTCTACCTGCCTGTGATTAAGTGGAGGGTCAGGTGGTTTGAGAGCTGACAGACTGTACTAATGTGCACGATGCCGAATGCCAAGATGCTTCTGCAATACTCATAGATTTCTATAATAGTTTGGCTGTTTCTTTATTCATGTAGGTACGGTAGGAAGCATTAAGGTACCTATAGACTGGGTAGCCTGTGCAATACACAGCAATTATTTAGAAATGGCTTAGTAGTAGTAGTATAGACCATAGTAATTCTTATACATAAATATATCAGGAGATGCCGCAGAGAATAACCATCATTACTGATGGTATGAATTGTACAGTACATCACCAATGGCATCTATCTACTGTAGATAATATAATGTCACAATTTTTCCTGAATATTATGAATATTATTTAAAGAAATAACTTGGTAATTAAACATCTGACGATAAAGGGCAGAGTTTTAGATTGTAGAACATAGCTTGTTAATACTGTGCATTCCTTATGTGACAGCACAGATAAAGTGACGTGCTATGCTATTGTTAACCAAGCCATTCCTGCTGTCTACATAGAGAGTTGTGGGTGTTCCAACACAGCATTTATTTGGGCAGAGTATGGTTTGAGTGGGTACTTATTCAGGTGGTACTGTATGCATGCTTTTCAATCACACAAATATGGGCCAAGCTGCACAGCACTGCTGTCATGTTTGTCAAGATCAGCACTTTTAGAAACTGACAGGTACTGTCAGTAAGATGATGGATTGATGCCGCTGTTATTTACAAAGCTACTAGTAACATACTGTAGCAGTGATGGCAGCTACAACGGTTTTGGATAAGTGCTGATCATTTTAATTGTAATGAAATTGCAATTTTACTGAACCCTTCTTAATATAACGTGAAAAGTACAATTATTTATATATATTTTTCAGGATAATAAGGCAAAGTCATATATTGTAAGCTGAGTAACACATATATTCTCACATATGGATCCAAATGAGGTTCGAGAAGCCTCACAATTAGTTTCACATGCCACTGTTTCTCTCCTCTCAATTAATCACTATTATCTATGTCCAGGGGCTAATTTGCATACGAATAACCCTAAAGCACTTGTGAATGGGCCACTAACAGTCAGGATACAACAAGAGGATGGTTACGTAGCCAAGCGTGAAAAAGTCAAATAAAAAGGATGATTGGGAAAAAGTGGCTGAATGTTTAGTCCAACTGCTTTACTGCATATTGTGATTTATTGGTGGCTATGTACATTTGTATTGGAATTCATTTGGAATTAAATAATATCACTAACGCACAGTAAAGTGTGCTGCTCTGAGGTAATATTTAATCAACACAAACAAACAAACAGCCGGGATCACCTCACAACCAGAGATATCACATGAATCACTGCAGCCAATCAAATGATATGGGGAAGTTCATATCAATGGCCTCCGGCACCGTCGCACCAATCTGAACCATTCCTGATTCAGAGATAATTAAAACAATAGTACGCTTCTAATGAGCAGTAGCCAGTATATACAACGAGTAGGTTCAGATGCATGCAGTAATTCAGATTTTGCTCAGGGTGTAGTTTCTGTTGGAATTCATGTTCAGCTTGTACTTATTACTTTATAAATAAATACACGCACCTAAACACATCAAATATTAACCCTTGTGTGGTGTTCGGGTCTGTTGGACCCCTTTTCAAAGTTTACCAAAAGATTAATGGTATTATTTATAAATATTTCAACCTCAGACTTCTTGGCCTTGGCTTCTTTGAAGAACATATAAAATCTGAAATTTTAAATGACCTCACACTGCACATCCCCCCTTCACATTTATATTACACATGTGGTGTCTGGGTCCTCTGGACCCATGGGTTATGTAAGTTTGGAGGACGCTGGTGCCCCTTCAGCCTGACCCTCAGAACAACCATATGCAGAACCTGAAGTCAGTGTGAGATGCTGTTGCATATGTTATGTCTGAATGTATTACCTTGACCAGCTACAGTGTGTATGTGATTGAGTGAGTGACAGACAGATGGACCTAAGTACTTTCATCATTAGAGGTGGTGGACAGTAGCAACAATACATAGGTTATAGGATATGTGTGGACCCAAGATGGACAGAAAATCACAGTAAACATGCAAGTGCATGTGCAAGAAATATACTGTATGTAACACACACACACACACACACAGTACATCTCTATTGTGTTGTAGGCTGGCATGAATAGACGACTACTGGCCAGGCTCTTTTAAAAGAGAGATTTCTGAAAAATAGAACCTGTGAGTCTTTTACCTGGTTAGATAAAGGTGTATATACTGCAAAGTTCACCAATCCATTTTTTAAAAATGTTTTTGCATATCCAGATATAATCCAAATTGGTTTGTAAAAGTTTGAACAGCAGAAAACCACATGAAATCCACATTTAGAGGTGTGTTGAAATGTTTACGTTGTTTGACATGTGCAGATGTGCCTCAGTCCGAACTATCTGTCGGCTCAAATCGTATTTCAGTGTCTTTTGCGGTCCTCGCTGCACAGAGAAGACCACCCTGACTACAGCACGGAACAATGTAACATACAGTGTCCATTGCTCCTCCATCACACACCAATGACCACTGGTGAGCGCCAAACACAGACCAAGGAGACTGGTATATATTGAGGGGTTACCATGTACCACTGCAGGTGTCAATAGCGAGAGAGAGAGTGACATAAAATAAGTCCACTTTGAGCTCCATCGCTGTGACTTGACAGAGCCACTGTTTGGAGGGCGGGACAATGCACCTCCATTTCTCCTGCATTCGTGTTGGAATGCTGTATATACAGTATATATTGATGCCTTATTATCACAGCAACCCATGCAGAAAGGTTGGTGATATGTTGGTCATAGGTTGGTGACACTAATCTGATCTGATCACTTGTAAATAACAATGTGGACCGTTGTCACTTTAGATCTGGTTTGAGAAACAATGCGATTTGCCTGTAGTGTGCACGTAGCCTACAAGTGTTCAATGAGGCTGATGTGTTGGGTAGACTGATATGGATCCTGCAACCTGGGATACGGTATCTGTTCAATAAGGTTGGTGTTTTTTAGACTGACAATTGTGTTCAATTTCTAAATATTGCTTCATTTAAATGAGTTAAACATGTTGATAGATTTTCCATTCATCACAAAAAACCCATAGCAGTATTTATTTTTAATTTGATCCAACAGAGGTAAATGGTAAATATAAACCATATATGCTGTCTTTATTGCTTATAATTGGGATAAAGCAAACATCAGCAAGTATTTTTAAATAAATTGTTGAAGCTGTATTGATTTTAAGAGCCCAATACTGCTGTGGCAACCCCAGACCCGCAAACATTCGTTGAGTAACAATGAACACCATACAAAGGTTAATATATTTATATATTAACATCCATTAATCACTATAGAAGTTCTACTATACTGTTGCTAGTGACATAATAGACTATTGTCTTAAAACATGAATAAATATGGCATATAAGTAGAGGTCCCCTCTTGATACAGTACCTGGCAAGTGAAGCAGCATGCAGAGCAAATCTTATCTTTTTTCCCCTAATGTAAACAGCATATTAGGGCGGACTAAAATGCAGGCAGGATGTAATTAAGTTCTTCATGATTTTATTGGAATGTGCAGAAGTGGGCATGACATAATAAACATGAACGAAGACCCAGAAATGAATGCCAACTAGCTGGCATGCTATTGTGGAAGATCCCTGAGACAAAAAACGATGCTATTATTGGTTGTAATGTTATGCCCACCAAGAGATTCGATTTAGAAAAGAAAAGAAAAAAAAGAAACACAATTTATTGTGCTGTTTTTTGGCATCATTGACTGGGGAAATGAACTAACAAGGTAAAAAAAAAGGCAATTTCCATTTCATGTTGTCTTTAAGACCGGTCTACTTGTGCCATTACAGGATTCGTTCCAATAAGAGAATGCTGTTACTGGTGGGCGGCTTACCCCCTGGACCCGATCGTCTTCCCAGTAATTTGGTCCAGTACTACGACGACGAGAAAAAGACATGGAAGATCCTCACGAGTGAGTGGCTAGGCCCTTTTTTCCTTTTACCCGAGGCATCTTTACATTAGCTGCGTTTACGATGAAAAATGGTTGTTCCTATGGATGACTTTAACACATGTTAATTTCCAACAGAAAATGAGAGGAGTTCCCTAAATCCTTGAGGTAATGATGTATCACTATCACTTTTAATATAAGTTTTTAATCAGAGCGTGACATCACACCTCTGTGGAGTTTCATGCTCGGCTTGTCTTGTTTTTTGCTGTAATATCCTGGCAAGATGCCTGGTCAGATTTATTTGAATATTGCGGTATAGATGGAGCTATAAAGGCCCTGGCCTCATATCTGTTTCATACACTGTATAGTTTCATACATACAATTGATAAATATACTGTATGTGAAGTATCAAACACATTACACTCTTTCATTTGTGTCTTGTGGTAGAAGAAACTAGCATTACAAGCCTTTGTTGTTTTGGTTTGAAACTCAAAGAGCACTTGCCCCTGACGCCTGGGTGCTGGCTTGCGCACAGCTCTACTCCTTCCCCTTACTGCACGGAGCTCACAGGCTTCCACCATTCACATACTAAGATAAACAGTGGTGTTAGAGACGAGTGCCCCACACCTCGCATTGCAGTGTGAAACAAAGCGCAGTGCTACGGCTTTGTTGATGCGAGCGGTGTTCCCCACTTTGTTTATGTTCCTATTTACGGAGCCAGGGCTGTATAGAAGTATCGGGTTATTTTTAGGCTCAGTGCAGGTGGCATCCCTTATTGACGTGTTGGGCTTTATAGAACACTATGATTTGAGCTTTAGTATTGGACAAGTTGCTCTAACCCCATGAAAAAACTCTATACAAATGATTTAGTTTAGTTTATCAATCTTAACTTTTTGAACATTTTACAATAAAATATCTTCTACAGAATAGGTTTGGACATCTGTACCCCTTTCCTCACTGTCTTCCCTGACCTTTTAAAGATAACTGCTATATTGTTGCCACAATGCAAAGGTCAAAACCAGACCTAATGGGAAACCTTAGTTTTCCTTTGCATCATCCTGGGTGGACATATCGAGTTTTTGTCCCTGTTTTGTAGGAACCATATCTCAACAGGACCTCTCCATTCATACACATTAACGATGTGTCTGTATGCTGTCATCTTAAACTAGTGTTCAGCTGTATTCTTTCAGTGTTTTGATATTTCTTGGAGGGTGCTGTATGTTTTGGGTCTAGCTGTGATACATACTGTATAATATTCAATAGACAGCTGCACCATTTGGTGTATTTAGCTGTTCAGCATTGGTACAGAAAGCCTGCCACTAATTAGCTTATATGCACATAACGAATAGACAGATAGCCAACCCTAAGAAGTCATTGATATTTTTATATTAGTCATTTCATGTCAGGTGAAAAAGAGCGAGTGATCTTGTGACAAAATAGCACTTGATGGATGAATCTATTTGAATAATATTAATGGTTTACGCAATTGGATCATATGACGTAGTAATTATTTCAAAGGATTTATTTGTGTTGAGACCCAAGGTTTCTTGGCAGCAACCTCATATTTTACCTCTGCTCTGGCCAAATTTGTCAAGGTTTACAATAGCAAAGGAGGCACAGCAGCCTAAAGCCCACTGGTATTTATACTGTCATTTTCTCATTACATTCATTCTCATGAGTATAAACTGCAACAAGCAAAAGGTCAGTAGGGATTCCCATCACTCAAACTAAAAAAGTTAACACTCAAATGGTCCGTGGCCGAGTGGAAGGACAAAACTGCAAAATCATCCCCTTAACACATCAGTGACCATCTGATGTAGTTTCCACACAATGGATGTGGAATGGAAGATTATTAACATTCAATCATAACTTTTCAATGAGGCGAAACCTGAGGGGGACAGACTTTGATTAAGACATTCATCAACACAATTTAGGATGAATCTGATCCCCCTTGTTGCGTCAAGAGACGTGCGGCTCGCTGATTCCAGTGGAAAGTTTGCCATCTAGTGTGTCCACCGCAGCGTGGCAGTAGACAGTAGACAGACAAGAGGCCAGGGCAACAGACATGGACGGACACAGTGCTGGACTATTGGCACCCCGCCCTCCCCATTTGCCCTCCATGCGACCTATGTGAAACCACGCTAGCATCGGTACACCACACTTTAGATTGAACCTGAAGATGGCCTCAGAACAAAGGAAGGCAGCTCAGCGGGACGTGATTGGTGAAGGAGTGAGGCAGTGTCAGAGACAGAGGGGGGCGGCAGTGGTGCATTGGCTGTGGAGTCATTCAAGCGACCTCCGCCTTGCCTCTATGCAGAGGGTTCTGACTCCCTCTAGTGAGCCCGGGAGCTCATTGTAGAACGGAGGTGTGCTGCGTCGTCCATCTCATAGAGAACCCATACGCTGTCCTCACATGGATGCCGCTTTGTGTCACTGAATTTCACGTGTAGGTCAAAGGCGGGGTTACGGGACAGGGGGGCGAGGGGGAAAAGTCATTTCACGCACACCGCGCGAGTTTACCCTTTGTCGTCCACAAACAAATTGCTTTGTAGACACAAAGGCGTCATTACTGCATCGTGGCACAGTTACAGCAGCATAAACGGAAAAACTGGTGCTAATTAGCTTATTGTTCACCTGTATCATACACACCTGTGGAGGCACAGAGAAAAATGTCTCCCGTGCCAGTGTATAACTATATATAGATCCACATTTCCTCCTCTACACCCCCCCCCCCTCCCCCCCACCCCCCCACCCCCGTTGCACATGCCATAGAGAATAATCTTCTCTTCATGTCACTACGGTGTAGTGTATGGAGTACAAGTCACTAGACATCAAATAAAAAGTCAGCCATCCGCGTCCCATATACTGCTGACTGAATGATAATGTAAACCGCATGTAGGGAAACTGCCTGTACTATGGAACTATAGTCTTTGAGGTGCACTGGAGGCAGGCAGCCTAATCCCCTCGTTGAAGATAAAGCTGTGTTTAGCGTGTATGTAGTACGAGCTGCTATCTTTAGACTCCTGCCAAAGGGCCTTCACACAATGGCTACATACCACAATGAGAATGTACACAAGAGCAATGCTCGTTGCCAGAGTGACGTGCCCTCAGCCAATCAGAAAGGCCTTGAGAGCAAGCTTTCTGAATAATGTATTAATAATCTATCTATTAATTATATTCCTATATTGTATCTTATCCTAACTTTAACCTAATTATTAAGTGTAATTAGTTATTAATTAGTTGACCCATCTATAGTCTTATTCGAGTATAAGAGATATAAAACCACACATTGTACAGTAGATGTGTTCTTGCTCCAACACACCTGACTCAAATGAATGGGTCGTAATCAGGCATTTGCAGAGCTGGATGACAACCCATTCATTTGAATCAGGTCTGTTGGAGCCGGGAGACTAAAATGTGTGCTTTTATATAATGTATTCTATCCGACCTTAAGCTTGTTCTTGCTTTGTTCTTATTTCTGTAACTCCAATATACCCATTTTACGTATTATTTACAATTGACATACCTTTTTTTAAAGTGATTTGCTGCAAACACATCTTTTACGTACTTATTGTCTGACTGTTAACATTTGTGGGATCATACATTTCCCACAAGCACAACTGATAGCACCTAGCAAGCGTGTTCTTAATTTAATCTGCAATGCCTGAGAGTTTGCTGTGTTTTGAAAGGATTTGGTATGATGTCTCTCAGATAAAATGCAGTGTGCGCGGACCGCTTTCCATTGTCACGTAAAAAAGCAGAACATCTGCTGTTAAATCACGGAGCTCTCCTTTTGTTGTGTCTTGCCAATAAGTGCAATTACAAAATGGATAATCTAAAAAAAGAAGCCCTCCCGATTCTAAAGACTTTTCAGCAAGATTTGCATTTCTAATGATATGGAAGATGTCGCTGTGATATCACCACGAGAACGTTTCACTAGATGTTTGCTATAATGTGCAAAAATACAATTTGAATCAGAAATTGGCCTCTGCATTTCCACTTAACTCCTTTTAAAGCATGATTGTAAACATGGGCTGTATAGTGGAATTTTGCTTTAAGCACAATCAAACAAGTGATGGGTCACGCCGCTCTGTGCCTTCATATTGTAGGATCTAGCACTAAACCCTCCACATGTCAGCCAGCCAGAGTGAGATTGCAAAGAGAGGCCAATTGGAAAGAAATGAGATTCAAGGCTGTCTAATTTTGCAGCAACTGTGATCCATCAGGCAGTGGGGAGGTGACAGTGGAAATGAATGATGGAGACAGACAGGTGGGCTTTAACATTCCACTGATTTGTGCTCAAAAGGTGCCGGGCCCGAGATTTATTGAATGAACACGGTCATGTTCATTATGACTGTCGCCCTACACCATTTCTCTACATCTCAATGGGGTCACTTTAGCAGGAATAGACACCTGTATACATGTGGGTGTAATCTCCACAACCTATCATGGTGCATTACTATAACGGCGCCATGACAAGGTGTTACATACACACATACATACATACATACATACGTACATACGTACATACATACATACATACATACATATCCCTCTATATTATCTATAATATCAGCTATTATCACACTTTCTAAAAACACATTTGAAAGCAAATGAACCTCTGACCAATGAATCAATCATTATCTTGCACACATTTCAGATATGATATCAAATAGATTACCTTATGATCTGACCAGTCTTAATGTGGTGGATTAATCGTCCACCTCAACATATGTCCAACTTAAAATGGGAAGCAATTCAATATATTTAAAACAGACAGTTATGATTAATAATATGTTCACTACTGAATGATACATGCTACACTTTTGTGAAGTAAGGACATCTACATAAACTAGCCAGTAAAATGATATACAGACAGAAAAACAGTAAGTACTAAATACTGTTGAGCTAGCTGGAGCTGGATTTGATCCAGACCAGTGGGGGTAGTGTGGTTTCACAGTAACACCTATCATCTTCTTTGCCAGAAATGTATCATATGCCTCCATTCAGGAATTAAATGTTTGTATGTGAGTGCAGCATAATATGTTTCTATTGTGTTTCACTGTGGACTTAATGTATTGTCTTCTATTACTAGAACGATATTCTTATATTGTGTATGTACTTAGTGTACTGTATGCTACAGTAATGTACTTTTTGTAAAATCCACTTACCATTCTTTTTGGGACCCTTGCTCCATAAATTGGAACACAAAGAAAGTGTTGCACACCACATCGCAACAACAATATTGCAATGCATTTCCAATGTGTAGGGTGAAACATTCTCCAGAATGACTTCATTTAATGATGTATGCTATTCTTCATATGGTCATTGTTGTTGAAACCATCCATTTCTCTGCCCCCTTGTGTGTTTAGTAATGCCTTACAACAGTGCCCATCACTGCGTGGTCGAGGTGGAGAACTTCCTGTTACTGCTAGGTGGAGAGGACCAGTGGAATCCCAATGGTAATGTGAAACGGCATCTTAAATGTCTCCACCATATAGAGAGCTGTGTAAGAGTGTGTAATATATGTTCATTTTTGTCTTGTTTGCAGGAAAGCACAGTACCAATTTTGTAAGCCGATACGATCCAAGATTTAACAGCTGGATTCAACTTCCACCCATGCAGGAGAGGCAAGTTTGTTTGTTTGTTTGCTCAGTTTATTTTCCACTGGTCAATTATAACATTCTATAGTGAAATTATAATAAACAAATCATTCTACAAATGTTCTTTTCAGTATTTTTTAACCAGAAAAAAAAGGTGGCGTTTGAAAGCTTAAGCTTATTATTCCTACCATAATTACTCATCAAATCATTACACTTGCACTACCAAATACAGCACAGTAAAGTAAATGAAACAAAATAACACAGTACTGTATGTACTTGTACATACATATATGCATACTGTACCGCACATTCCAATATACAGTACATTCCTACATACGTACATACATACATACACATATCCACATACACATAAACAAATCATTTTTCTGTCATTGCTTATATCTTACAATAACATTGTTTTTTTAATTCTTCTTAACGTACACGTTACTACATTATTTCATTTCATTATAACAACTGTTCCATAGGTTAACTCCTTTAATTGTCACACAATTGCTTTTCAAAATTGTCCTTATCTGCTTTTCCTCAAACATAAAGTCCCCTACATGCAAATCCACTCTACCTCATTTTAGTACTTACATACATCGTAAACATGTTTTGGCTTGTTGCTGTTGTTGCATTTCATTGGTCAATAATATTTATCAGTCATAGTTGTAATTGTTAATGGATCTGGCATTTTAGTGACACCTACTGTCAGTAAGTGGTAAGTGATAATCTAGAACCCTAATGACAAATGGACATCATGTGGTCCAATAGGGGATCCTTAACCTCACTAAAAAAGACAAACTTTTTTCTGCCCACCCTCTTTGGCAGTCCAATCTTTGCCGATTGATGCAATATACATGCATAATGAAAAGGCTTTTATGAATGGTCAGTCGGTAGTCATTATTGTATTACCTCAATCAGCCATGAATAGCCACGAAAAAAAGCATTTATGTACGTGAAAAAAAATGCCCGACTGTAGCTTTAATTCAACGAGTGTTGTTTGCGACCGCATTTCCAAGGCAATTCTCTCCTTCTGCCTAGACACAGCTGCTAATAGGTCATTGTTGTTGTAATGATGATGTCTGCCTGACACCTCCTTAGGAGAGCCAGCTTCTTTGCCTGCCGCCTGGAGAAGCACTTATACGTGATTGGTGGGAGGAATGAGACGGGCTACCTCTCCAGCGTGGAGTCCTACAACCTGGAGACAAATGAGTGGAACTATGTCTCCTCTCTGCCACAGCCTCTGGCGGCACATGCAGGGGCAGTGCACAATGGGAAGATCTACATCTCAGGTTGGGTCACATTCAACCCGCTGCCTCGTCTTAATATGGATGTCAAAGTCATGTGCCCTTTTACCTGTGTAACCACGACACATTTTCATATCTATGTATTTGCAATGTAAGATGTCCTTGAGTGTTCAGAAAGGCATCCAAAAAACCCCCCCCAAAAAATACAAATGTTATTATTTCACGTAAGTCATTTTAGAGGATGCCTTTCATCCAATGAGTACAATTACATATTACACAATTACACAATTACACGACAAGGAAGTGATAGATGTAAGGCATCTTGCTCAAGGATTCTTACAAGTAGAACACCCAGGCCACACAGTGTTACACACATTTCAATTAAAAGCATGTTGATGCTAACAAAAATAGCAAAATTGTGATGTTTATTACCTAGTGTGCCAAATAATAATGCTAACTGTTATAAGGGATATAGTGTATATAACATTCTGCCACTAGATGTAGTGTAAAAGTAGAGGATCAGCTTCTCAGACCAAAATAAATGCTTCATGAGACACACCCACCCACCCACACGAGCACACACACCAACGCGCACACACACACACACACACACACACACACTAACATGCATGCTGCAACTAGACCCCCTATGGAAACATAAATAGAGATCTTCTCCCATACGACGTGTACCTTTGTGGACAGTTGTGTTTCAGAACACCTAACAATAAGCTGGGTACTTTATGAAAATCGAGGAGTCCTCCTTTAAATAATGGCCAACGTGTCTCAATTCAATATACAGTATATGCACACAGGGTCCACTAATAATTACTGCACCTTTTGCACCCTATTGTTTGAACAGCCGATATTTGGAGGTGTGTTAATAATGAAGCTCTGCTACTTTGACCTGTTGCAGGGGGCGTACACAATGGAGAATATGTGTCCTGGCTCTACTGCTATGACCCCTTAATGGATGTGTGGGCTAGGAAACAGGATATGAACACAAAGCGCGCCATTCATACCCTGGCTGGAGTGAATGACCGCCTTTATGCTATCGGGGGCAACCATTTGAAAGGTAAAAACTCTGGCATTTCATGTACTGTGCAACTGGTTGACATCAATTATTTTGTTTTACTCTATGTGAAAGAGTTACGAAAGAGATTCCGCCATGACCTACATAAGGAAAACAGGCTGCAGCTGCCTGGATGCACTGTTTGCCACGTACTTCTACACAGATCCAGAGCACACACGTGTTAGCAATGTTTACCAAGGTCTATTTTTATCCTCTGTTCTCCCACACCCCCGCCCCTCCACCTTCCCACTTGTAGGTTTCTCCCATCTGGACGTGATGCTGGTAGAGTGTTATGACCCGAAGGCTGACCAATGGAACATCCTCCAGACCCCCATCCTGGAGGGCCGCAGCGGCCCTGGATGTGCCATTCTGGATGACAGCATCTTCTTAGTGGGTGGCTACAGCTGGAGCATGGTGACTATACTCTACTGTACTCTACACAGTAGCATGGCTCTATTCTGTTATCTGTGTTATACTATACTATACTATACCATACTATACTATACCATACTAAACTAAAACATACTATACTATACTAAACTAAACCATACTAAACTATACTATACTAAACTATACTAAACAAAACCATACTATACTATACTAAACTATACTAAACCATACTACACTTTACTAAAACATACTATACTATACTAAACTAAACTATACTAAACTATACTAAACTAAACCATACTATACTATACTAAACTAAAACATACTATACTATACTAAAACATACTATACTATACTAAACTATACTAAACTAAACCATACTATACTATACTATACTAAACTAAAACATACTATACTATACTAAACTAAACCATACTAAACTATACTATACTAAACTATACTAAACTAAACCATACTATACTATACTAAACTATACTAAACTAAACCATACTAAACTATATTATACTATACTATACTAAACTAAACCATAATATACTATACTAAACTAAGCCATACCATACTACACTATACATACTAAACTATACTATACTACTGTATACTATACTATGCTATACTATATTTTACTATACTGAACTATACTACTGTATACTATACTAAGCTATACATGCTATACTATACATACTAAAATATACTATACTAACTCTAATATACTATACATACTATACTATACTATACATACTAAACTATACTAACTAGTATACTATACATACTATACATACTAAACTACTATACTATAGTATACTATAATATACTATACTATACATACTATACTATACTAAACTATACTATACTAACTCTAATATACTATACATACTATACTATACATACTAAACTATACCATACCAACTCTAATATACTATACATACTATACTATACATACTAAACTATACTATACTAACTCTAATATACTATACTATACTACACATACTAAACTATACTATACTAACTCTATTATACTCTACTAACTGACTAAGGCCCTAAAATAAAAGATGCATAACAAAGCAACTCGGTACCTTCTGCGTGTGTTTCAGGGGGCCTACAAGTCTTCCACCATCACCTACAGCCCAGAGAAAGGTATGTGGACAGAGCTGGAGGGAGAGGTGGCCGAGCCCCTGGCGGGGCCAGCCTGCTCCACGGTGATACTGCCTGCCTGCCTGCCCTTCAACAAATGACAACTAACCCGCCAGACACACAGCAGGCCAGGGGAACACGGGAGGGAATGGACGGAGGAGCGCCCATAAGCAGCCACTCTGAGGCGGGGAGGAGCGGGGCGAACCCTCCAATCACGTGCCGGGTGTGGGCAGTTGGGTGGGGTTGAGGAAGGGGGGCGGGGGCTGTGTACAAATTATTTTTTTACAGGTTTGACAAGAGCACTTTCGTTACTCACTTCTGAAGGTTTGAAAATACATTTGTGTATTTATGTATTTAAAGTCATCCGTGTTGAACTTCCCGAGAAATGGTCACTTTCATATCAACTTTATTTGTCTTTTTTTAAATGGTGATAAGTGTTTTTTGGCTTCTCTTCTATAGCACGCCATGTGTTGAAATATAGCTTTTGAATCCATTCATTGCATCATGCAAACAATAGAAGAATCAATCAGTCAGAATGGGGATGTTTTAATGCTTGACCTTTTTGAGAATAGGAATCAATCCCAAATCAAAATGGAGAGGAATTTGCTCTATAGGGCTGGGCGATTAACCGTAATTATGGTGACAGATATTTTGTCAAATCACATACTATAAATACAGTATGAAGGTTCAAGGGTACATTAAATATATGTCTGTAGCACTCAGCCCAAAAGATTTTACACCGAAGCAAGAATCTGTGCTTCTGTGTAAACTATTCCTTGCAGGTTATCTGCTTGACAGATCAATTGTTGCCAGATGTGACAATTATTCATTAAGCTGCAAGCATGACAATGTGAGATTGATTCTGAATATTTATTTATGGAACTAATGTAGATGTTGAATACAGTAACAGTACAATCAGATTTTGACTGCAAACAATTCTAAATGGTTGGTATTTTTGGAAATGGGCAAATAATATCAACTGATTGAGTGGGCATTGCTTTGATTTACTGTCAGGGTTTATATAAAATATGTAAAGAGAAACTTTCAAAAAGATTCAAGGGATTTCCTTTAATTGCACAAAAAATGTACTTAAAGCAAACTGTGGACTAATCAAATGAAAATCCAATCAACAATACTGTTTTAAATGCTAATTAATGTAATACTGATTTAAAGAAAAAATCAAGTATTCATAAATTATGACTGAATATTGATGCAGTATACCTGCTGAAATCTGTTGATTTTCATCCTTGTAAATAATCGCTTGCAGTGAAACATTTTTGTGCACTCAATTTTGGATTTATTCTCAAATCCTGTTATGTCCTTTGCATTTTAGAATATGAAATAAAATAAAACCTTGATGATAAAGCTAACTTGTTCAAGTTCTTTCCACGTATACAATTTTTTTCATACACATTCTACTGTGCTGTATTCTTTCTGTGTCCACAGCCCACCTTTTATATAACCACTTTAATGTAACAGTAAAGCAGCTATTTTGAACTTGTTCTCATAAATAAATGAATTCACCGTGCAGGATCCTCCTACATCACTCTCCTGGCTACATCCTTATGTCAGCTTTAAATGCTTACTTTGTAACTGTTTCTTGAACAACAACATGCAACATTCAGAAAATTGTTGACTTTTGCTATTTCCACCTGGCTCCCCTCAGAAACATTATCATCCTTCTTCTCATCTGCTGCGGTGCCCCATCTGAAGCGCCTGAGAAGCTCATAATTAAAGGCCCTGCAAACCAGACAGGTGCTTAGTTTATCTGATGAATCCCCTTCTGAGGTTGGAAGACGGGCAGGCTATGCAATACATTTACTGATGTCAGCATGTGTGTCCTGCCCCTAACAGGTGCAACACATCTCTGAGATGTCAATCACCGGGAGGTGGGGGGTCTTCATTTGGCAGATTATACTGCCTCTGTGAATACAATAGTAAAACATAAAACAATTTATTTTTCATTAAATTATAATATTAATTATTGTCTTTGTTGTTAATTTTTCATCCAAGGGTTACTGCTACAACCTACACAAGAACTCAACCAATACAGAAAATGACATGAAGCATTTTAAACTGTTAATGCTATATGATAGTTAACATTGTTTATTTTGTATTTTAAGAGAATAATATGGAATAATTTCAATGAAAAGTACCATCCCAATGTTAATTTTAGGCAATGCAATTAATGCATCCATTATTTACAGCATAGCCCATCAATTTGGCAGACACTACAATGCAATGATCAATGATGCACAATGGACATATTCTAGACCCACTGTAGCCTGTGATAAGATGTGTCACTTGTAACTGCACTTTTTGTTTGAAGCCATATGGGTCCATGAGGAAAATTACAGTAATGAGAGACTCACTCCATGCACTGTACAGACTGTAGCTAATATTGGAGCTTAAGGGAAATAGATGCCCTCAAATAATGGCTGTGCTTAGATAGGCAATTCATTAGAATCTAATTATTTATTTACACTATTAAGTGGTGTAATCAACACCACCGTCTAGTGGCACAGTATGTGAAAGCCCGTGAAAGCGAGAAAAAAATGGTAATTATTGTTTTATTCCACTTTTAAGGCTATTGAGTAGGCTACATGTTAAATCTTGCGATTGTGGAACTGTTATTGGAAAATGTAATACACGTCTTCCATTGTTAATAATCTGTCAAATGAAATTATTCAGTCATTTGTTGCCGTGCTAACCTGACTCACATCACAGTCAGTGAGGATAATTGGGATTATTTCCTTTCCCTACCTTCCCCGTGCCTATTTATGTCCATCACTGGTAGACTCCTTGGCTCACAGCCCCCTACTGTATAGCCATACAGCGGTAATCTTCACTTAAGGAATCCACGCGAATTCATCTGAAAACATTGAACTTGGGATGAGATCCTGACATTATAACGTCCACTTCATCGTGGATTTTTGTCGCAAATATGGATAAACGCTCATCACTTCAAGGTAAATGCATGATTTGCTACATACTGTAGTTTAACCTAATTGTTATGTTGTTTTTTTATCCGGCAAGCTTGTTTTCCCATGAGAGCAGAAGAGTATTCGTAGGCTAATAGCATAGCCTACTCTACAGATAGCAATGTTTTCCCCTTTTCTGTGCGTCGAGTAATTAACTTATTGAATTATTTTATTTTGAAATAACTGCTAGAAGTTCGTCACATATCCAACACGTTTTACCATCTGTGTCGACTCAGAAATACGACAATGTTGTTTGAGCATGGGTGCGCCAATTAGCCTACTGTAGCCTACTCACCAATTAAAGAATTTAAACATTATCCTACTAATGGATAGGTGTTAAATTGATCATTTATGCAGTGAAGCATATGGAGACTATACTGAAAAATGGGCTACTGCTATTTAAGATAGGCTACAGTGCAGTTTAAATATAAACTTAACAGTGAGATCCAATGTTATTCATTTTAAATAGCCTAATATTTAATTGACCGATGTCTAGGCTATCCTAGATTCACTCTTTTGATCATCAAGCCTATTAGTTGGTGTTTCATGAGTGCGCCTGTTGATTCAAGTCATTTTCTAGCTTTGTTCTTTCCAAAGCATGGAAACTGATAGCGAATTATGGCCCTCACTTTTTAACACTACAAAAGTCACCCTGCGCTAGTCGCCTATATCAAACAAGTCATAGCATGTAGGCTACATTGACCTTTCCTTAGTCCCTGTTGTCTGTTGTATTGTAGCTCTATTCGTATTGTCCATGTCCAGTGCATATTTGAAGTGGACTGCTGATGATGAGTGAGTCACATTGCCTGCCTCTGCGCTCCCACACGCCATCGTCCTTCTCCGCAGAAACAAATCGTTGTTTCATCTGTCTCACATTGGCACATGTTGAACTGCAGTTCTCAGCCGCGCCACATCACCCTCCCATATTTTCCTCTCTGGGCGTTATAAAAACACAGACGCATGCATGTATGTGCACGCTGAGCACACCAAAGTGAACTCCCACACACAAACACACGCACACACACACACGCTCGCTCACGCACACACGCACGCACACACACACACACATAGAAACCAGCTCACAATATTACATGTGTGTGTTAGAATTTTAAGGTCCAGTTTGAGAGTTTAGCTCCCTTCTCCACCTCCCCTCACAGAGCCTTCATAGTTGTGTTTCGACCATAAACAATGAGCCTGCCCAGAATATATGGGTTTGACTGTGCAACACAAGAACAAGTGTTTTTAATAAACAATATAATCACACGAATAACAAATCATATATTAAATAATACTATTCAGTTGCCAGGTGGCAGCTTTACATTTCAAGCTGGTTATTTGTTATTGTTTCCAACCCAGTGCACTTGTGTATTGCTCTGGCACAAGTACTCATTTTGACGTCAGTTAAATGACAACATTTATAAACCACAGAATTTAGAAGCAAGAAAGATTTGTGTGTGTGTTTTTTTTCCTGAGTCTGTCTCCTCCTCCTCCTTCCATATTTCATACCCATTCAATCTCTGTTTCCTTCAAGTATTTGGCATGTGTTATTTAGTGGTGGAACAGAAATAGCCATAGCATGCGGCACCGCGGGAATAATGGTAGACATCCAGTTAGGTTAATCCATGCCCATCTGTCTCTAGACTGCCAGTTACATTCAATATCTTACCTTTGAAAATTGTACACTGTTGGCTCGTCTAATACAGACATTTCACTAATTTTCTTTGCTATAAATTACACCAGAAGGCCTAATGTGTTCCTGACTGTCAGGTTACGTATTTAATGAAAAACAATAATATACTGTGTGTGTGTGTGTGTGTATATATAT
>JAODOY010000009.1:2595749-2615782 GCA_025399855.1 Forbesichthys papilliferus | reverse complement strand
TATATATATTCTCTCTTTTTCAAATTGCCCACCAAGCACTGCCAGGAACTGTTTTACCATAGGTTTAGCCTCTCCATGAACCATGTGACCGTTGATAATGTAGAACTTCCGTTGGTGCAACTCTGTTATTTCCATGGCTCTGCTACATACATACCTCATAGACAATGGTTTTAAAATGGTTGTCACACACAGACTGTGATCATGCGTTCCCTCAAGGATGTCTTTAATGTACAAAGAGGTGAAACGGCACATGCTCCTCTTCATCTTCTATCGCCTTCCTGGGTCTGTCAGTTCCCCAAAAACCCCCCCCCCCCCCCCCCCCCCCCCACATCCATCCTCTTCCACTCGTCTTAGGTTCATCTTTGAAGATTACACTCCCACCAACTTTGACACCTTTCCAGCTGCCATCATGACAGTGTTTCAGGTTTGGCTCCCACAGACCCTCTCTCACTCTGCCAGTGTCTCCATGACACATTGCACCCTGGGATATATTTCTCACACCAGGCACAGTTTAAACATTGCTGATCGCTCGCCACCCCCTTCCTCTGCAATCATCCCACACATATATGCACACATACGCATACATGAATATTGCACGAATTAAATATAAATGAATCCAGGGCCGTGTTCTGCTAGCACATTATCTAGCACACATATTTTGTTGTCTAGTTCGTCCTGAGCACACAGCACAGGTATGACTACAACATGTGCCCATCCAGACAAATGTGATGTGGCATGTACTGAATGCGTGCCATGCCAAAAACCCAATATGGCTTACTGCAGATTCTGACCGGTGAAGACTGGAATGAGGTGATGTACAATGGCATTCGATCACAAGGCGGCGTCCAATACGGCATGTGGTCTTCTATCTACTTCATAGTGCTTACGCTGTTTGGAAACTGTATCCTTGCTTGGCCTCTGACACAGTAGCTGATGGAGAAAATGCATTTTTGCCTAAATGTCAGGGTGCCAGTACAGAGCAGAAACTGTACCACTGCACAGCTAGAAGGCTTGTGGTCCAATAGTGATGTGCTCCTTCGTGAGCAATCAATGAGATCAAGGCTTATTTTTAGCCTGTTCGGGGCTATAAGCCTTGTCAAATGTCATTCAGGGTATATTCCCACAGTTGTGACAGAATAATAGCTGGTTTATAGCGTTGTACAATACTGACTATTATAAGGTTTTCCTGACCATTGTAAACAGACACGCTGCTCAATGTGTTTTTGGCCATCGCTGTGGATAACCTGGCCAATGCACAGGAACTGACTAAGGTATTTAGATGTAGTTTTCTAATAACATTTATATAATTTAAATTAATGAATTGTACTGCCTGCATATTCAGGCACACCTACTGTACAGTGTGCTAGTTGATATACGTACAGTATGTATAACTTTGTTGCTGCTCTAGTATAATGTGATTGGATTAATAAACTGGTTTGTAAACTTTATTAGGATGAAGAGGAGGAAGAGGCGTTCTTTAACCAGAGATATGCAAGGGGCAGAGATGGCCTACTGTCTGAGTAAGTCCATTTATAGTACCTAATAAAACGGAGTAGATTACCCAGAGCATTCAAAACCCTGACGTGGATTTATTAGTCTGTTCCGATG
The DNA here is from genome assembly GCA_025399855.1 of Forbesichthys papilliferus. Classification (NCBI taxonomy): domain Eukaryota; kingdom Metazoa; phylum Chordata; class Actinopteri; order Percopsiformes; family Amblyopsidae; genus Forbesichthys; species Forbesichthys papilliferus. Next base: position 2,614,174 of record JAODOY010000009.1, on the reverse strand, counting down.
TATGGTCAATTCCAAATGCAAACTTATTTGATGCATTAAAGAGTGTTACCTATTTGAAGAAGGGTGACTAGTAGTAGAATCACATTGAAGAAAAAATAACCCAAGCCCCGCCCCTTTTGCCTGTCAAACCACTGTATGTTGGAGGAAACAGCATAGTCAAAGATTATATAATTATACAAAGATAGAGCATTGTAATGCATTTCAATGGAGCAAAAATTGAACGCTTTTGGCCTTAAGTGGGCGTGTCACAACAGCGGAAGTTGACGTAAGCAGAGCCCAAACAGCTAAATCTACCATGCATGGCCTCAAACAAAGTTAATTTATCGCAAAACAGTTTTCTGCAGAATTGCCGTTGCCAATCTGCAGATTGGTTGTAAGTACTTGAAATGAATGTTATAAACTCCAAATATCCATTATGGCTTTTCACACTGCATACTCTAACTAAGAGCTAAATCGGGGATAATTTATAACCCCTTTTCACACACTGTTAACCCAGGGCTGTACATTTCACATTGCACTTCAACTACCTCTGGATTAAATGTCAGTTGGAGCATGCCGTGTTCCAACTGACAAAAACATGACCAAATCTCAGTTTCACACGGGCCCGGGTTAACCCCGGCTTTAGTTATTTTTCAGGAGCAGTCTCTGAAAACTGGAGGCTAACCCTGCTCTGGAGCAGGGCCAGCTAGTCCTGGGCTAAAGTCTGTGTTAGCCTACTGTGGAATATTCCAGGATTGTGCCAGTGAGAATGCTTTCGCTAACGCACATTTAGCCCGTGACTAAGAACGTTCTAATAATGCTTTTAGCCCCGGGCTAAGTGTAGTGTGAAAGCCCTATGAACGCCCCCAGAGATAAATAATGGGCAATAGTATTGTGAAATCTATGTACATTCCCATTGACTTGCATGGAACGCTGGTTTGTTCTGGTTTGCATAAAGGGTGAAAAGTCGCCTTCCTCCTTCCAAAAATCGAATGCAGAGTTGGAACCTCTGTTAAATGATATTCTCTGTTAATAGTCTATAATGGTCTATTACTGTTATTGGAGGAGAGGCAAATAGGGGCGTGGCTTGGTATGGGTCAATTAAAGGTAATGCATTGAATGATGTGGGAAAACAGACGGTGCTCATCTCCTTGTTTCCCCGTCTACATTTACCGCCAGAGAGGAGCTTAGTAAGTCACGTCTATCCCATTTGCTCAATGGTACTTCTGATTCCAGCAGATGCCTCTGTAGTGATTATCTTTCATTTCCAGTTGTAGGTGGCTCTCAGAGCTGCCTGTTCCTTAGTCCCTTGTCGTTGCATGGTGAATGCAAAGAAAGGCATGTAGATATTTGACTGTGCATCGTATGTGACTGATTTACAAGCATGACACCAATTGTCTCAACAAGGTTATGATATGATGATGAAAATTGCATTGAACGTTTAAAAGACAGTGATTGAAAGTTGGTCCTGTCTACACCATAACATCATGACTTGTAGCTAGGGTTGGGCGATATGGATAAAAAATCATATCCCAATATATTTAGGTTGAATACTGATATACATCGGTATTTTCTATAGTGGACTAATTGTTCAGGTGAGGAGAAAAAACAGGAAACCCAGCGGAAATGGGACATTTTTTATTTTTAGCTACATTAATTGTAGTTATACATGGTTAAATCCATAGCAGAGAGGTTGTGCATTTTGCAGCTATAATGACAGTACTCAATTGAATCCATTGGTTCTATTTTACCAGCACCTTTTAATGCTAGCTAGCTACCTGTATGTGTTTGTCAGAAACGGAAAGGAGCTCATTGGCCACTCTGAAAAAAGGTGCACTTCAAATGCTCACTCTGTGTCAACTTATGCGAGCAGAGTTGTAGGCCAAAGTGAGATTTCTCTGGTGTCTCCGCCCCTTTGACACTCTGAATGCACTAAATCACTCACTCTTGACTCCACTCCTCAGGCCAAGTGCAGGCATGGAGGGAGAGATGAACAAACCAAAAAGTTAAACGCATAATACAAATATATCGATATAAACGACATTGTCTAATTTTATATCTCTTGTGAAAATATACAGATAGAAATTAAATACAGGTATATCGCCCAGCCCTACATATAGCTCTTTCAATTACTGTAACCTCCTGAATAAATGTTCTGAACTTAACAGCTCTGGGAGATAATAATACTGCATGACCATCCAAGGCCATGCTGACCTGGTTGTGAGACCATAGAGCCAGAATAGAATAGAAAATAGTTAGAATGCCACATAATTTATCTTATGCTGTCTATAGTGACACATTATGCTATAGCATGCCTTGAGCTCTCAGCTCGCCTTCAACCCCCCATGTATCTGAAAAATATTAGTAGTTAGCCTGCAATATGTGTATTATTATCGTTAGTCTAATGAAGAGTATGGATTAATAAGGGAAAAGGCCAATATTTGCTTATCAGTGGGATAATTGTTTAAATATTGTCAGCTTGACTTTCTAATTGAAGCCACTAGTACCATTTGTATACAGTGTTAATGTTAGTCCTGTTTGTACCATTTCACACATTGGCATTTCTGATGTATTACAGTGTAATGCTACCACCACCACATTGTCTTGTTTTATGCCTGTTACGGTATGTGGCACTGACCAAAAATGTATGTACTGTATGGCATCCTGCTAGCACTTCAAATGCTTAAAGCCCCTACTAACAACATTGTCCTATCAAATAATCATTACGAGCTAGTAATTTAAATGCACAGTGAAGTGAAAAATGATACTATCATTTATATTTGGATCCTTAGAAAATGTCTTGCTCCCTTGAATTGACGCTCTGATTTTCTAGTTCTACGATTAGATTTTTGCCTGCCTGTGTTAAGTTAACTTGGTATGGCAGCTGAATTTGCGAGATCACAATCACTTCCAAATTAAATGTAGCCAGCCTTTGGAGAACACCACCAGTGGACCATCGGCATCCTATGAATAACTACTGGCAGCTACAAGCGTGATTTAGGTGTGATTTTAGTCTGTGTTAGACGGTGATAGACAGAAAGTTAATCCAATCACCATCATTCATATAGTAAGTCATTCTGGAGAAAGCTTGTTATTGGAACTCAATCAAAATATAAACACCTCTTCAATGCTGAAGAGTGCTCCCTCAGAAGCTGATCACACACATTGTAAATGCATTGCGGAGGCAAGGATACTGTCACTACTACTGACACTTTCTTTATGTTTCTATTCAAGGCTGTGATTATTTTTTCAGCATAACGATAAGATAGCATACTGCGAGGATATATTTGGTTACAAGAGCTTAATATACCTTAAGTCATTTTTGAAAATGTCTGCCCTTATACAAACAGTATCTAAGGACAACTTCCCAGATGATTTGGTGTAATAGGGTCAGGTTATTGTTAGGTGCCCATATTCAAAAAACATCACAGGGATTGGTTGAAGGTGGTCCGATCTTCGAAAGTCAATGGAGGTGAAGGTGATCCAATCACCTGCTAGATTGACACCTATTTTTATGTTGTTTTTAATGGAGAGTTCCTCGACTGATATATAAAAAGTACAAATCAGAGATGGAGCTTGCAAAATCAGGATGGTTTAAAATCACAATAGCACTGAATAAGAACTGGAGTTGGCTGCTTTTCAGAATTGCTTAGATGTGTTTGATCAGCTACTGTTCATCAATATCATATTCATATACTGCACCCACTGTTTAATATACTGTAATGCCATTATAGTGGAAAAAATCAATTGTTGTCTGTAGGGGCTTTAAACAATAATGTACAGTGAAATAATCAAGAAATAAATATAATATTTGAATTACGTGAAAGTTTCTGCAAATGTACATCCTATAAATGGATTAGGGTGACTTTCACCCACAATCTATGATAGCATGTTTTGGACCGTGTCACTACAATTGTTCTGTCTGTTGGAAATCTCTAATGTCTTGTTTTCAAACAATCATTCATTGATTACACGGACACCAGTCTGAACACCAGTAAGTACAACTGTCTGCATCTCTGTCTTTCAATATTTCTTCCTTGAGTTTCCCTGTTCTTTTTTAAAGCAAAATAATTTTCTAAATTTCCCAATATTGGTTCTTTAATCCTGCACTTCTCCCTTTTGTTTGTGTCGCATTTGTTCTTGTCCTTCAGAGGCATCATTTTCAAAATGTGGATGTTAATTTTTATACACTTCAATTAGTCAGTATTTGCATTTTGCATTTTATTTTATTTTTCAGATTATATTTCTTAAAAATCATCAATCATTACAATAGAATGGAAATGCTCTTGTAAATATTTTCCAATACGTTGGTATGCTATACCTTATTTGTGTTATGTGATAACATCTAAGGCTTGTGTCAGCTGGTGACCTCACTGACGCCAGATACGTTGTGGCCCTCAGGGGGAGAAGAAGACCTTACTTGTACAGGAAGCGCGCCATCCACAGAGGGCGACCCAACTTCCCCGACGAGCAGGAGGACGGTGGGAGCGTGGCAGACGAGCTGCCACCCAACGCCCCCCGCGCTTTCGCCAACCGGCGGGAGAGGAGGAGGAAGGTCAACATGTCCGTGTGGGAGCAGAGAGCCAACCAGCTCCGTAAGCGGCGGCAGATGGCTAGCCGCGAGGAGCTGTTCGCAAGTCCGGCGGAGGACACCGCCGAAACCCCCACTAGCACACACAACCCCGTGCTTTCCCCGGAGGCCAGCCCCGCGCGCCTGCCCGAGTCCCCCACGTCGGTGGGCATGCCCCTGCCAGAGCCCCCCATGTCCGCCACTGTCTCCATGCCCGAGCCTTCGGAGGGCGACCCCTTGCCGCTGCTCACCCTGCCCGAGGAGAGGCCCACTGCGGGGGCCAACCACCGGACGGCAGGAGGGGGAAGGCACCGCGTGGCCCGTAAATTCAGGCCCTCCCTGGGGCCGGAAGAGGGGGCGCGGCACAGACGCCACCGGCACCGCGAGGCCCGCACCGAGGCCAAGAGCTTGGACTGTACCCAGGCACCGCAGGAGGGGGCCCCAGTCAGGCGCTCCCTCAGCCAGGACCGCAGGCTGCTGGACCAGGGAGAGCAGAAGGAAGAGCCGGGGGAGAGGGAGTCGGCCGAGCCGGATGAAGAGTCTGTCCACGGAGACTGTGGGGCCGCCATTGTCAACCCCTACGCAGACGTCGGGGAGGGGCTCAGAAGGTGACTGTCTTGATATTTAAAGTGTAACTGCAGCCTAAAATGTGTTTTTGAGCTGTTAACAAAGTAATAGGATTGATCTGTGACACATCAATGCTGCTGTTAATATATAAAAATCTGCATTTTATGCCCTGAAAACATAAGTACACGTCATATCCGTTAAAAATCACAACAGGACCTGGCTGGTTTTCATCGGTACACTTAGTACGTTCATACGGCATCAAATTCAAATGTTAACGTTAATGGAGGTCCCCCTCTCAGGCCCGCCCCTTTGCTCATTTTTCAAAGTTGTAGTGGGTGGAGTCAGGCTCAGCGCTGGGGTGCAGTGACACTTTAACAGCAAACGCCAGTTAGTACTGGAGTGAGGTTGACACAAACGTAACCTCTGTTTGGTGCACTGTGACTCAAGCCCTCTCCTAAACAGACAAGACAAAACAAGCTGCCACCAGTCATGAGGTTAAAGGTTAAAGGTGGTGTAAGCGATGCTAAAGAATGACTGTATCTGAAGTAAACATCAAAACAAATACGTCTAAGCTCCGCCCCCCACATAGAACATGCATTGCCATGGCTAGAAAAGGTCTTGTATCGTGCAGTCCGCACCACTTTGTTTGTGTTCCTATTTACAGACCCTGGTTGATTTATGTTTCAGCGCGCGCTCAGAATGTACAGCTAGGGGACCATGAGGAGATATTCGCTTCATTTTATTATTTGGATTGAGAATCCCTCACCACACCTTTAAGTGCATAGCTTATAGCCTAGACTGACACTTTTCAGACTCCAGTGTCTTGTAGTATCTATTCACATTTGTACAGCGGCCCTGATTTTGCCTTTAATCCCATAATGTCTTCCCTTCCAGAGTCAGCGTGTGTGGCGGAGACGTTCCTGAACCTCCCCAGTGTGACCAGCTCCCCATTGCTCAGCCTTCTTCCCTGCCGGAGTGCACCTGGGAGGAGCAGGCGGACGTCGGGCAGAAGGACCAGAGTCAGAGCTGCCCGGTGGAACCGGCCTCAGAGGCCACAGAGTTCTCCGTCAGCATCATTGACCCAGAGAGCCACCCGGCCGATCTGAGCCATGACGTCTGCCTCTCGGAGGGAGCCACCGTCATTGAAATGTCTACACAGCCCCTGTTGGCGCTAATGCCCATGCCAGGTAGGTACTGAAGGACAGGAGCGCTGTTCTTTCTGAAATCTATGTCACGTTGAGCAAAAGCCTCTGCTAAATATTGGCACCCAAAAAAAAAAAAGGTTTTATGTCTCGTTGCACAGTGTATAATAAAAAATGTATATATTTATTACTTTTTTTTTTAAAGTTTTTTTAATCAGCAAGGCCAATTTAGAACTTGTCCCCATTCGCATGGCCACGATAACCCATAATCTTGCAGAACGACATGCCATTTTACATTAAAGCGCAAAGTATAAAATCCAACACCGCCCTGACTATTCTAGACCGCAAATGTGACACAGCTATGTACAACTAGTGTCAAAATAGGCCTGTCTACATTATGTATATTTCCTTGCATTGTAGATATCTCTCATCTTCATCACCCCCAACCAAAATCATAATGCGACCCACTTAGGGGGCCACATCCATGCCTCCCGCATTGAGAAGTACCCTGCTCTGGATATAAGTGTAAAGCATACATGTCTCATCTCTTGCACAGCTGCCTGCCGCTGTGGGTGGTGTGGCGTCGGTATCATGCTGAATTATTTACCCAGGGTGTCCATGATATGTAATAGAGTGTCCACTACTGCAGCAGCGCTTCGTGATCCTGGTGGATGATTCACGCGCATTAGCAATGATGATGTACCATCCTGGTGGGGCTCATAATGCATTATTATTTGTCATTTAGCGAGCGGCAAAGAGTTGGAAGCCCTCCCGTCTGAGCAAAAGGAGAAAGAGGAGGTGGCAGAGGAGGAGGAGACGCCCGCTCCTCCTGAGCCTGTGCCTCCAGACAGCATGTTCATCTTCAAGGCCGCCAACCCGTAAGACAGGCACAGGACCTCCACGCACATTGCTGCAATGTCAGGCTTGTGCGCATGCAGCCGACTTTGTGTGTACTCTGAAGCACCTGCCAAAATGACAGTCAGCAAACCATTAACTGCTATTAGGGACCGCTCAGAAACAAACCGCTTAATTTTGACAGCGTCTCAGCTTCTGTCTGAGCGTGCTCAGTCCCTTCTTGGTTGATTTTCACCCTGATTCTACTTTGGATATGTTGTCTGCATCGTGAGGCGTTAGCATTGTGTTTCTCCACATGACACATCACACACCACCATGTCATGGGCACATAACAATCATGCAGTTCAACGCATGTGTAAATTTACAGGATAGTGTCAGTCCAAACTTCAGTTTTTAACATGAACGGATTAAGGTTTTTATGGATTTACATTTCCAAACATATAGACTAGTTTATAGAATAATGCTGATTTGGTTATTACATGTGCTTGTGCATTCAATGCTCTACATAACATGTCTTCCTTTCTTTGACCCACAGCATCAGAAGAATCTGCCACTATGTGGTGACCATGCGCTATTTTGAGATGACTATTCTGCTAGTCATTGTAGCCAGCAGCATTGCCCTGGCTGCTGAGGATCCTGTATGTACTAACTCAGATAGAAATAAGGTGAGAGCAAAGGCAGTCTCCTTTGACTTTGTGTATGCTCAGTTATGTTGTTCTTGTCCAAAGAACTTGTTTTGAGGGGGAAACATGATCAGTATGTGACATAATGGGTAAATTGCCCTTTAACAAGACACCGACATATATTTACAGTAAAATTATTATTATTATTATTATTATTTACAGTTACATTATAAACTGTTTTATTAAACAACTCACAGAATAGTGTTGTGTGACATACATATGTTACTGAAAACTAGAAAATCTACGCAACAAGCAGTGGTGTGAAATAAACAGTTTATGCTATGGTAACGGTTTTGAATTCCCTAGGTCCTCCGTTACTTCGATTATGTCTTCACCGGAGTGTTCACCTTTGAAATGATTATCAAGGTGAGAAGGTCAACATTATGTTTATTCATCTGTGATGATAGCTTTTAAGCTCCAAACACAATATCGTGGATTTACCTCAGCATGCATTTCATGTGTGTGCATATTCCTGCACGGGTGTATATTTGTCCTCTAGATGATTGACCAGGGCCTAATTCTGCACGATGGCGCCTATTTTCGAGACCTATGGAACATCTTGGACTTCATTGTGGTGGTGGGCGCTCTGATAGCTTTTGCTCTAACGTGAGTCACAATACGGTGCAATCTGATGATGACTAACAACTGCAGTATACTGTAGCTTGGCCTATACAGCGTACAGTACATGCTCATGCAGTGGCATCTTATTTAACTGGTAACGACTCAGCTGTGACTTCAAATGTAGGGTGAGGCATCCTTTTCTAGAAGATGCTGAATGCTCCATTGTATAGAGCCTTAAATGAAAGAAATATTACATTTTTATTTGAAATGGTAAAAGCATCATTAAACGTGCCATAAAAGATCACATAGCATCAAAATAGAAAATAGTAACAACTGCATATTGTGAACTATCAATGAGTAATAGCAAACTTATTTGTTCATAAAAACAATAAGATGTTCTACATAATCTATAATTATTGCATTTAATTACTATTATTATTCGTAGGCATAATCTAAATATTATTTCTTTCAATTTAGCTAGTTGTGTCAAGTTAGAATACTCACAAACCAAGGAAAACATTAGATAGCCTCTGAAATGCATAGCCGCGTGCATGACCAAAGTTTGTTAGCGTGTTTGCTTTTTTGCTTTTTCTTGCGTCCTACAGTAAGACTGTGTGTTATTGTCTATGTTGTAAATATAACTGTGATCATGTTGTATCTCTCTTAATGCCTCCATCTTTCTGTTGTTCCTGTGGATTGTATCACTGTTGGGGCTCCCAGGAATGTGATGGGGTACTTACTTCCATATCCTCTTATCTATTTTTGTATTCCTGTTTCTTTAACATGACTTCGGTCAGTGTGTTTTGGTATTGTAAATATGTTGATGGGACTAAATTCTAAAAATGTCAAGGCCTAGATTAGTTTATTTATTTAATCGTTTTCTACATTTCACATGAAGCTTGGGCCACACCCACTGTTCAGTGTATGTTTCAAGTCTTATTACACTGTCCATCAACAGGAACAACAAAGGGCGAGACATCAAAACCATTAAATCCCTCAGAGTCCTGAGGGTCCTGCGGCCTCTTAAAACCATAAAGAGACTTCCGAAACTTAAGGTACCAAACCACTGAGCTTAGGTATCAGTCTGTTTAGTAACCTGGAACTATAGCTACTAGCTACTAGCTTTGCTTCCACTTCTCACTGTAGTGTAAACTGTGAAGTTGGCACCGCCAGTAGCTATGGCTGTGGTTCCTAAGCATGCACACCCCTTTTCAATATGTCTTCATTGCTGTTCTCTGACAGACGGTGACTCTCTGCCTTGTCTGTCTCTCTTCTTGTCTCTCTGTCCCTCAGGCTGTTTTTGACTGCGTGGTAACATCTCTGAAGAATGTCTTTAACATCCTCATTGTCTACCAGCTCTTCATGTTTATATTTGCTGTCATTGCCGTGCAGCTGTTCAAGGGGAAATTCTTCTATTGCACTGATAGCTCTATGAACACAGAAAAGGAATGCCGGTAAGTACCTATCTGAAATGTATTCCATATCCATTGTTGAAGTACATATTTATACACACGGAATACATTAATACTGCTTTATGCGTATTAAGAAACATTTATTTGATAACCCTATATTTTATATGTGTCTGTTAAATGTAATGTTAAATATGTATCTGATAAATGTAAATATAAAGCTTTTTCAAATGTTTATTTTCATAATACAATTGTGCATAATAGTATTTTAGGCTACACACTATTATTTGTAATGGCATGCTAGTTATACAAATATTTTGCATTATCGTTTATATTAGGCTTTCATGCTGTTATGTATGTACACTTGTAATAGTAGTAGTATTTTGATAAAGGCCCACCATGACAAAGATGATGAATGCAATTGAAAAAAAAAAATTAATTCACACAGTAGACAGCAATTGGAATACATATCCAAATATATAATGACATACAGGATGTTGAATCTCCAGAGGCTGCTGCCACATGCAACGCCTTAATAGCTTTCGCTCCATTAAAGCTTATGATTGATACGGTAAATGAAGCGAAGCCATCACCTCCGGGATGCACTGCTCCCCACAGAGGCCACTACATTGACTACAGCCGAGACAAGAAGGAGTTGAAGACAAGGGAGTGGCTGAGACACGAGTTCCACTACGACAACGTCTGCTGGGCGCTCCTCACCCTCTTCACCGTATCTACTGGCGAGGGCTGGCCGCAGTGAGTGACGCCCTCACCCACAGAGGAAGGCACCGACGATTACATAACTGACACACAATGGCTTTTACACCGGCGTGATATTATCGTACGCGAGCTAGGGCCACGAATGGTTTGCAATCACAATGTGTTTTACCATGACGTCGTTGTCAGTGAAGCAACAGCAAATATTTTTACAAAATCCTTGTTGTTCATGCATCTGATGAAGGAGGCTTCTTCTTTGTGGGTTAGTAACAGCCACCGGGATTGCAGCAGGCCACCAAGCATGCTGGATCACTACATGTAGTACGCAAGTCAGCTGGGTTCTATGCCAAATGAATACCGTATGCGAGTATGCACTACATAGTACATACTGATGTACTTATAGGATTTACTAGTTTGTGTTTTAAATTAGTTGGCTGATTACTGTACCTACTTATCTACCACCCTACCGTATCGTGTGAGTGAGTATTTTTTTTCACTGGTGGTAATGTTTTAATATGCTCAGAAAATACCTTTTAAAGGGGGTGTTGTGGCTCATACAGTTTGAGAACCACTGTTACATGGTACAGGTAGTTAACCTCAGCCAAACACGGCTTGAACATAGAACAAAATGATATTTTAGTAAACACAACAAATATATTGAATAATTTAATTGGAACACACATTTGTGCTGCAACACACAAGCATCAATTATTGACTTCCTACTTTTGAAATGTTAACCTAAACTACCTCATTCTTGTGCTAGGGTCCTGCAGCACTCTACGGATGTGACGGAAGAGAGCATGGGTCCGAGCCGGGGGAACCGGATGGAGATGTCTATATTTTATGTGGTCTACTTTGTGGTCTTCCCCTTCTTCTTTGTCAACATCTTTGTGGCCCTCATCATCATCACCTTCCAGGAGCAGGGCGATAAGATGATACAGGAGTGCACCCTGGAAAAAAATGAGGTGGGCTAATAAATACAGTACCAACAAACACACGCGTCAGAAGTGAGATTGACGTCATAGCAAATATATCACCGGAATTGCCAATTACTGGACATTTGTCTTTTATTTCTATTGTTTGTAATTTGTTTACTTGTGTCTCCCAGAGGGCTTGCATAGACTTTACCATGAGTGCCAAGCCTATGACCCGCTACATGCCACAGAACAGACAGACCTTCCAGTACAGACTTTGGCACTTTGTTGCATCGCCGTCCTTTGAGTACACAGTGCTGACTATGATTGCCCTTAACACTGTGGTTCTCATGATGAAGGTACATTACTGCATACTGTATAGGCCTATACGGGAACATACTGTATACAGTACAAATGTATGTTGTTTTCCTATAGTACCACTCCGCCCCAGCAGCATATGACACAGTGCTGAAACATCTAAACACAGCCTTCACCGTCCTCTTCTCCATGGAGTGTGTGCTCAAGATTATGGCTTTTGGCCTTGTGGTGAGTCACTGAGCAAGGAAAAAGAAGATTTTGTTAAATTAATTGGAAACACTGCCATTATTCATTTAATTTCCTTACTTTTTACAGTGTAATGACTTAAATAATGGTCTTTCTCCACAGAACTACTTTCGGGATACTTGGAATATTTTTGATTTCATCACTGTACTTGGCAGTATTACTGAAATAATTGTGGATTTACAGGTATATGAGCTTTTTATTATAATACTAGTTCTACTAATAATAATAATATTAATAATAATAATAATAATAATGTTATATTTATAATTTGCTTTTCTTAATTTAAAGCGCTGCGGTTGTGAGATTATAAAATACACACTTTAGCTGTAATGTTATTTTACTTGGAGTTGTTACTCAAACTTGCTGTTTTTATTCTCAGTCTGTGAACACCATCAACATGAGTTTTCTGAAACTCTTTCGAGCGGCCAGGTTGATCAAGCTGCTCAGGCAGGGTTACACTATTCGTATTCTACTGTGGACCTTTGTACAATCCTTTAAGGTGACACATTTTTATTTCACATAGTATAATAGTAATAATAGTGTATAATAATCCCTTCCCAATGTTTCTTACTTTTTTTATGGAAGTTGTTCCTTGCCCGGGGAGGAGCAGGCTAAGAAGGTGTTTTTTGTTTCCATGAGAAATGTAGGTTGTACAGCCCTTTGAGACTGTAATGTGATTAAAGGGTATATAAATATAATTGAAGACTTCAAAATTGAATCGTGGGGTTTTCGTTTTTATAACAGATCAACATAACTTTACACTTACAGTAATAAAATATAAATATATAGTACCTGTACAGACGAGCAGTGAGGTTCCAAATGTCTTTTCTGTTATGTTAAGTCAACCTTTTCTATTAACGTTTTCTCTTTCCCATAGGCTCTTCCTTACGTCTGTCTTCTAATTGCTATGCTTTTCTTCATATATGCCATTATTGGAATGCAGGTATTGAATTGTTTCTAATGCTGTTCAACTGTGTTCCATTAGGTAAGATAACATAGCATGTGCTTAACTACCAAAACACATTATCCACAGGTGTTTGGAAATATCAAGCTTAATGATGAAAGCCACATCAACCAGCACAACAATTTTAAGACCTTTTTCAGTGCACTTATGCTACTCTTCAGGTATGTGTACTGTATCAATATTGTGTTTCACACATTTTATTTATGTTGAAATATTCAAATATACTAAGTAAGATTGACACGCTCAAGCAGAATCCATGCTAAAACAGTGACACAGAAAGCACAGAGAATTGGAGCAAGCTTTAGAGAAGCTTCCAGAAGGTCTACGGTAATAACAGAGGCCACAATAGCACACTAAATGTAGAGCTATTTGTACAGATGTGAACGCTGTAAACACGTCTTTATTAGCATGATAAAAACATCATGATATTATGAAACTCTGCATTTCTGATTGTCTTTGGTCTGCATATCAGTCTGGGATCTCTCAATTGTGGGGGTTAAAAGGAAAAAGGACCTTTCCACGTTGGTTGATTAGTTGCATGTGGTCGTATCACCTGCTAATGATTTGATTAACACCTATTAGACCTGTTCACACTTAGTTTTACACCAGCCTCGTTTTCACCTTGATCCGCACTGACCCGAGATTGCTGAACACTTCAAATATAGCTGGTTATGTGCCGAGCATATTTACACGCATGTGGCATGCATATGTGCCACACTGACATCAGACGACACATTCCCACTGACTTCTCATCTAGCTCCATATGATAGCTAGCTAATTCTCATATACTGTACAGTAGATTACGCTGAAATGAAACGTGTGCATTGTGGAAATTCTTCAGTGTCAGAGGGAGACGTTTCATTTGCTTGCTATTTACAACGTATTGTATATCTCACTTTTTGCATTAATGATGCATTAGTGTTTACACTACAAATAAAATGCGATCAAATGCATCTCAAACCATCTCAGCCAGTGGTTTGAGTGATCGGATCCCAATGCAAGACGCACTGTAATCATTTACACTTGTGTGTGTGTGAATGGGTGAATGAATGAGGGGCAATAATGTATAGTGCTTTAAGTGGTCTGTAGGTTGGTAAAGTGCCATATAAATGCAGTTTATTTACCTATTTGTTTTATTCGCCCAAGATCCACTTTAGAACCAAATGTAAACAAGGCCATTGACACCACCTAACTGATGAGCAATTGAGTTAATTGAGTTTCCAGACAGTTTTACCAGGCTATAACTTTACAATTGGCTATATACTGTAGGCTAGATCGTGTTGTGGATTAAGGTGGACATGTTCCATCTTTAACGTGCAAAAACATGCACACCAAGAGCTGACCTATCAGTTGGCTTGTATCATTTGCAGGAGTGCAACGGGGGAGTCCTGGCAGGAGATCATGCTGTCATGTCTGGGAGGCCAAGAGTGTGAACCGGATCCCTCCATAGCCCCCCTCACCATGTCCCCAGACCACGAGGGAGGCTGTGGGACCGACTTTGCATACTGCTACTTTGTGTCATTCATCTTCTTCAGCTCATTCCTGGTCAGTTCTCACAAAGGAAGGTGACCATAATGCAATAGTCTATTAACCTTTGTCTACTCTTCTGAGTGTGCCTTTATGCCATCCACCAGATGCTAAATCTCTTTGTGGCTGTGATTATGGATAACTTTGAGTATTTGACCCGGGATTCCTCCATCCTGGGTCCCCATCACCTGGACGAGTTTGTCCGCATCTGGGGGGAGTATGACCGAGCTGCCTGGTGAGCACTGGTGTTATCCACAAGCCGAGGTTACCATTTAGCTACAGTATGCTTGAGCAGCCTAGATATTGTTTTTGTTCCCTCTTTATCCAGCAGAGGGCAGTCTCAGTATGAAAATGCTGTAGTAATAGCAAAACAAAGTCTCAATATCACATATGACTGTTTATTATATGTTAATATATGTATATTGTTAAAGCATACAAATTAATCTTAAGTGCTGGAAGTGAAAACTGATTATGAATATAATTATTTTATATTTAAATCACAGACAAATGCATTGAGTGTATCCAGCATGTATCCATCTGTGCTTCTTTTGGCTTATCTTCTGTTTCTTCTGAAGTGGCCGTATCCACTACACCGCCATGTATGAGATGTTGACCCACATGTCCCCACCATTGGGCCTGGGGAAGAAATGCCCCGCCAAGATTGCCTATAAGGTACTGAGCGACACAATACTTTCCGCTCATAAGGCGTGAATCTACGATCCAATTGGGTGAAAGTGCTTTTATCGCTGTCCGCTCACCCTCAGAGGCTGGTGCTGATGAACATGCCTGTAGACGAAGACATGACCGTCCACTTCACTTCAACGTTGATGTCTCTCATCCGCACAGCTCTGGAGATCAAAATCGCCAGAGGTCAGTGGCTATGAAGGGCTGTACAGTGGAAGGATATGGCGTTTGCGGTGTAGTAAGTGCTTTGCCTTGTTCTTCGGTCAAATGTATGGGACAGGTGGCGAGGACCGTATTGCGCTGGATACTGAACTGCAGAAAGAGATTAGTGTCATCTGGCCATATCTTCCCCAGAAGACCTTGGACCTACTGGTTCCCATCAACAAAGGTCTGTGTCTTACTATGCAGTCGCTGTACACAAAGGGTCATAATGTAGTTGTATCTGAACAGAATAAATGTAATATATTATACCATACAGTATATTTACTACATGTGGTCTTTTTTATGATATAGCCTACATGTGATAGTCTAGTGGACTATAGACTATCACTTTCTGTAAAAGTACTTGAGAAAAATGCCTAATTCCTACCTGACCCTTAATACTAATTGTACTCACTGTTAAGTCTCAAGTTCAGGTTCACTTTATTGTCCCACTTAGGAAATTAGTCTTGCAGCCAGTTCCACAGAAACATAAATAACACAAGTTGCACAAAGAAAGTACAGGAAAGATAAAATACATGTACACTGTACAAATAAATACGCAATAGATATCACAAAGCAAATTCCGGAATGGCTATATTCATACCCTGTGCACATATGCAATAACGTACTATTTGTTATAAAATGACTACATTTTACGAGAGATAACCCACAATGTTAGCTGCCATTAAGCATGGCAATTGCGAAAGGAATACAATAAACATGGTGTTTTTTTAGTCCTACACATCTTTGAGCTAAAACGACGACCAGAGGGCAATAGGTTAAACCGCTATTAAGTCTGTTAAATGTAGTAAAGAACAGTAGACTAGTTGTAATAGTTTAGCCTATGTCCTATACAAAACATATACGTGGTACTACTGACATGAGTTCATTGTGGTATGAAAGTGTCTAGAGAAGCATGTATGTGTCTAGCGTCTAGAGATACAATGTCTGTTGATAAAGTTCCAGTAAGTAATGTAACAACACATTTTGATTGTTCTAGATGTTTTCCTGTGTGCAAAGCTTCAGAAAAATGCAAGCTTTATCATGTGAGTCTGTGTGTATTCTAGTGTGCATGTACGTGCATGTATGCTTTTCCACTGAAATATGTTTCTGTCTGCCAACTCAGATACTGACATGACAGTGGGGAAGATCTATGCTTCGATGATGATAATGGACTACTTCAAGCAGAATAAAGCCAAGAAACTCAGGCAGCAACTAGAAGCACAGGTTTTCACACTTATGTGATCAATAATGCTAAACAACCTGCGATGGAGGAGCGAGCCAGGCAAATGTCTCTGACTCCAGCTACTTGTTCATTTGTATTCATTCAGAAAGCCAGCCTGATGTTTAAGCGTCTGGACGCCTCGACGCTCCCAGACGACATTCTCTCTAACACCCAACCGCTCCCGATGATGGCCCACAGCGCTGGATCAGCACTGTGAGTCTCCACGGTGCACAAATATGACTGTGTGTGTGTGTGTGTGTGTGTGTGTGTGTGTGTGTGTGTGTGTGTGTTTCATCTGCGTTTATGTCCCAATATAGGACAAGGGGAGGCTTTTTGGCTTTGAGTCCTATCTCACCTCAGGAACTCTTTCTGCCGCCCATTCCTTCAGACGCTGGTGCCAGTCGACACCAGTCTCTGGTAAGGACCAGCAGCAGCATGACCCATCAGTCCTAAACAAATGTGAAAGTATAGTCACAAACACGCACATGCTATTTCACCGTGTGTGTGTGTTGTGCTGGCACGCGTGTGTAAGCAGACGGAGGATGCGAGCGGTTCTGTAAAGCCTTCTGAATCCACTGCTGCGGATCAGCAGGTGAACGGCCTCTGGCCAGAGGACACCAGCCCGGAGCGGGTGTATCGACCTCGGCACAAAAGCTACAAGGCTGCAGGTTGGCGTTATTTATCTGCCACCATCACATAGTCACGTGATCTGAATGTATTACAGTTTACAGTTATTTTGAAGGGGTTTTTAATGTGGTTCGCTAATGCCCAGTAAGCGCTAGTGTCATATTCTGGACAAGGTAGTGATGTGCTGTCGCTGTGCTCCCTGCAGTTTCTCGCTCCGACCACTGGAGGCAGGGCGACAGGGACAGGGAACGCGGCCGGTCCAAGGAGAGCTGTCACCTCTTGTCCCCAGACACATCTCGCTGTAACTCAGCAGAGAGAAGCCCCCAGCCTTCATGCTGCTCCAGTATAGAGAGAACACATGCCCAGGACAAACAGGTGAGCCATTCAAGCACAACACAGTCCATACAGACGCATGAAAATTACGGTTCAGATACACACACACACACACACACACATCCTGAATAAACGCATGTCAGTAACCTGTGCTTTTGCTCTCGTCCGCAGGGTAACAGCTCAGAAAGTCCCGTACCTTCCACTTCAGAGTCTAGCACCCCTAGTGGCAAACGGCCATCATCACAGACCCCAACGAGCTCCCGCCCGCACATCTCGTACTCCCCGCTGGTGTGCCACGCAGAGCCGTCTGTCGGCGGGGACGAGGACGAGCCGCACAGCCCAGAGACGGCGAGGCGCGCTAAGCCAAAGCGGGATAGCCGAGGTGGGGCCGCCACTGAAAGACAGAGCGAGGCGGGGCCTCCGCGACGCTACCCCTCGGAGCCATTCCTGGCCTCGCATGAGGGCGAGCACAGCCCAGACCCCTCCGGGCCCATGGAGACGCTGACCTTTGAGGCGGCGGTGGCCCATAGCCTGGGACGCTCCAACACCGTCAGCTCCTCCAGGACGCGCTCGCGGACCGGCTGGCAAGTCCCGAACGGACACTTCCGGAAACGCCTAGCACAGACCATCTCCGTTTCAGGCTGCGACCCCCTTAGTGACACAGAGGAGGACGACAGATGCTAGGGACAGGCGACAGATGACGAAGCAGATGGATAAGGATGTACGGAGGAAGGGACAATGTACTGCAACTTATTCTGCGTCAAGGCTTCAAACCTTTTGGATGTTTGGTAACAAAATATACCCTCAAAAAACATGAATGATAGCCCTTTTTTTGATGATTATATTAAGTAATAATAATTTGCCCTTTTTGGGGGGGGGGGGGGGGGGGAACGCTGAATGGAC
>JAODOY010000009.1:2568798-2590831 GCA_025399855.1 Forbesichthys papilliferus | reverse complement strand
CCCCCCCCCCCCCCCCCCCCCCCCCCCCCCCCCCCCCCCCCCCCCCTCGCCGAATGGACAGTGAGTGGAGTGAATAGGATTATGTTCTTTGTGTAAATAGGTATTGTCTTTTCTGGAGGTGTTTCTTAACAGTGTATGTCTGTAGGGTGTGTGAATATGTAACTATGGGAAAATGCAGCTACTTTTAAATACAATGCTTGGTTGTGTAAATAGTAAATACAACATGGCCATGACACATCTATTTTGTATTGAACCTGATCAATACAGGTGTCCATTGAATCTCTTGCTGTCACTTATGACGTAGTCATTATGGGCATGAATACAACTTGGTAATGCTGTTTTGTTTTTCAGTTTAACGGAACATGCAAGCGCTCTTTGTAAACACAGCATTGTCCATTTGCTTTGTTTTATCTATTGATCCGCTCCAAGTATAGTATTGAAGGTTACTTTGCTTTTTATTAGAAAGAATGCTAATTCACCATACATTTAAGATGCAACAGTTACATGAACATTTAACTTTTTTGATTAACATTACTAAATACATATTAATACACACTTGCAAAAGTAAATAAGTTTGTATAATGTTTTTTCTTTAAGAAAATACAAATGAAATGTTCCTATAGTTTTAACAAATTGTTTTCAAACACATTTGAAAATAGACTCCCTGTAAATGAGAAAAATACAAAGATCAGTTCCTATTAACCATTAGCTTCTGAGAATCTTTGAATTTGAGCATTTTATATTATAATTGAGTACAGGATATACAATTATTGAATTAGCTAATGCTTTGAAAAGTTATTTCATTTTTTTCTTAATGAATATTGTAAATAAATGAAGTGTAGAAAAAGCA
This sequence comes from Forbesichthys papilliferus, assembly GCA_025399855.1. Taxonomy (NCBI): domain Eukaryota; kingdom Metazoa; phylum Chordata; class Actinopteri; order Percopsiformes; family Amblyopsidae; genus Forbesichthys; species Forbesichthys papilliferus. The sequence continues at coordinate 2,589,981 of JAODOY010000009.1, read as the reverse complement.
TTGTTTATTCACACCATGCACACTCAATTAACAATAATCTATTTACTAATAATGTACAGAATGCTGTCTGAAAACTTTGGAAAGAAGGTAACAGAGCTGATGACCTTTAAAATAAAAAAGCCTCTGAAATATACATTTTTAAGGTAACTGTTTTATGTGCCAGAAGAAGGCCAATTCTGTGAAACTCACTTAACCAAAAACACAATGATCTGTATCATAAATTCTTGGAATGCACATATTTGTTGGTTTTTATAATTGTATATAAATAAAGTGTTTGGAAGTTGCACACCGTGTGTGTGTGTGTGTGTTTCTAATTGGCAGGTTAGGTGTTGAGTGGGGGTTTGGGGTGAAGGTACACTTCAAATAGCATATACATTCTGATATTGCAAGCCCATCCTTGAGGCTTGATCTGCTGTAAAAACGAAATGTATATAAATATTGCTTCTATCAGGGTAAAACCAGGCTACAGGATGAAACCATATACCTTAATATCTCGTTTTTTCTTAAGCAATACACAAATATGTCAAATGACATTATGGGAAAATGTAATAGTTAATTTATTTGTGAACTATAAAACATTTACATTATTTTTTGTAAACACGCACAATCACGTTCTGGTTTGACGTTTGAAAACATCAACCAATGAATTTGTTGAAGAGGTGGACAAAGCACAACAAACTAACCCCGTTACGTCATCTCCAATGGACCGATATGTCCTCGGGTTGATGTCGATGAAAAGGGAAAAAAGCTAGCCATCAAGCAAACTGTTTTGTATTACTTATGAAGTTTGAAGGAAGATATGTCGACAAAACATAAAAGCTACAGTGGTTTATGTTGAAATCACGGATGTTGTCAACGTGAATAGTTCGACGAAATTCGGTTTCCTTACAAAGGAATGAGCGATATTTTTCAAGGAAGTAGCTCGGCTGGCTAGCGAAAAATCAGCTAGTTAGCCAGCTAGCTTATTTTTAGCAAGGGGTTCTTTGTTTTGCTGTCCTTTTAAACTAGGCTGTGTAAACATGTTGACTAGCAGCTAGCACGAACAGCAGCTTAGATCATTGGTGTGTTATTATCATATTTAAGGAACTGTACATGACATCTGATACTTGTAGTACAAATTAAATTATATTGTTTTGGAAGGAAAATTTGACGACAAAAGCACTACCCGGAGCAAGTTTACCCACTTGAAGCTAGGTGTTTTTGTCTTGCTAGCAAGCTGTAGATCAGGAACCTAGAAAGGAAAGACATGGGCAATTGTCTAAAATCTCCGACATCAGACGACATTTCTCTGCTTCATGAATCCCAGTCAGACAGGGCAAGTTATGGTGACGGGGCAGATCTTGACTTGGAGCCACCTCCGCCTTACCAGGTGAAAGCCTTTATAATGTACATTTTCTTTCAGTTCGGTTTTCATGGCAGACATATCTGTCTTAGATTGCCGTCATTACAAAAGGTTACCGTCATGTATTTTTTAATTTTACGGAATCTAATCATGCAAACTGTGTTGACTAAACATTTTTTTTGTTGGATTCTAAGCAGTCTTCAGAAGGGAATAACATTGTGATTGTTTTTCTATACATTGGTGTATTCTGTTAAGCGAATCGGTGAAAACTGGCATGTTTGGCCGTTAGATTCTACTCCTGTTTTTACTGTCAACAAAATACTGGCTTTAGCCCTGTGGTGTATGCTGCTGTCGTCACTCAACAGGCACAACACTATAGAGTATGCAGTCTTGTTTTATCACTGCTAATGTGCGATGTACATTATGTCTATTTAAGACTGTAGATCCAGTCGAGCCAGTATAAAATGCTCGACCACAGTCGAGCCAGTAGAAAATTTGTCTAGTATAATGTAAATTGAGTATTTTAATGTTCAATGGTTTGTGTGAGTGAATACAAATAAATTAACATCAAAACTTCCATCCATGGAATTGAAGTGTTTATACTGCTGGATTGAGACTAGGTTTCTCTGTTTTATAGGAACAGGCTAACATGCCCATGTACCATCCCACGCCTAGTCAGACCCGATTGGCTACCCAGTTAACAGAAGAGGAACAGGTCCGCATTGCTCAACGCATTGGCCTCATCCAGCATCTCCCGAAGGGCGTGTATGATGGAGGCCAAGACGGATCTGAGAAGAAGATCAGAGAGTGAGCACTTGTTATTAGAAATGTGCTTTCACGCTGAGTAATAATTACCTTAATTACTATTTTACATACTTTTGCAGGTGTGTCATCTGTATGATGGACTTTGTCTACGGGGACCCCATAAGGTTCCTGCCTTGTATGCACATCTACCATATGGACTGTATAGACGACTGGCTGATGAGATCCTTTATTTGCCCTTCTTGCATGGAGCCTGTGGATGCCGCACTGCTCTCTACCTACGAGACAAACTGATTCTGCATTTTCCATCCCCATAATCTAAGATCAACTGTGCCCCCCTTAAACCCCTCTATAATCCACACAAATCTACCATAAAAGCAGTAACATTTTGTAGGTCTGACTAAATGAGACTGTTCAGACACTAGTCGATTTCAATTAACACAAACACACATAGAAAATTGGCCTTCCAAATTTGCTGGTCTGTGTTTATAAATTACAGACAATGTATTTCCGTACAAACCTTCATACCTGTGTTTGTATGTGTCTTGGTTGTGCTGAAGTGGTGTTCATTATTGTAGTTGATGAATAGCATTCTGCTGATGGTGAGTTAGATTTGTTGTGGTAATTTGCTAGCTCTGAGTTTCCACTTGAGCAGGTCTCAGTGACGCAACTGCCATTGTTGATCGTAGTTAGCATTCATTTCATTATAGGGATAGGGCTGCTGAATTATTAACCAAATTTTGTCATGAAGATTTATTCAGACTTAATTTGAGACCTCATCTGGCAACAAACAGAGAGATCATTCAAAGACTTTAGCCATATCTGCTTAAAATGCGCTCGCTATAAAAAGGCTGCGTTGTAGGGGAATGTGTCTAACAGACTAAAGTTTACGCAGTAAATGTAATATTAAAGAAATACTGCGTTAAAGTGGTCCCCAGAACACGGGGACAACACCGCCCCATCGTTCTATTTGAATGGTTCCAAAATAAGAACAACATTGGTTGGTTCTAACCAGCTGGCTGACTGGGCACACTATAATGTGACAGAGACATTCCCCTTATAAAGTGCTTCACACTACCCCTTTAAGAGGAAGCTTAGCTATTCACGCTCCTTAAAATATAGATAACAAAAGTATGCATTGCACACCGTGCAGAAAGCACCCAAAGTTCTTAATGGATTGCATAGTGTATGTTAGTTAGTGATAAAGGCTACATTGACCTTTCTGACATATTTTCTGTTTGTCTGTGTCGGCGCCATTTCTCCTACAACAAATGGTCAGCGTCTTTAGGCCTGAAAATGATCCCACTTTAAAATGATGAAAACCTCTTAATTTTCTTTGTGTAAGGCCAAAACAATTTAGCCGAAGACGTGAAAATTTGCTGGCACCAATGTAAAGGGCTCATTTGCATGGGCAAGTGGATCAGTCTAAAATATGAAATGCTTGCACACACATTCATCTGATCCATAAATTTGCACTTTACCTATAGGAGTATAATGGAAACAATATATTAATATATACATAATTATAACCTTGCACTATATCAATATTTCTTTCCCGTATTTCTTGCGATGAGAAGGTCATTTACAGTTGCTATTATCAATTCTGTCAAGGTCACTTACCACATCAAAGTAAAGCTGAAGATGTATTTAATTCTGTGATCCAGTAGTTCGCCTCTGGTTTGTTCTGCTTGTCCTGACACTTGTGTGTTTTGTGTGTAAGTAAAGGGACAGAGGTTCGCTCAATCTAGAGAGAGAAAATAAATTGGATTTATCAAGGAGCGCCTTGCTTTTTGAATCCACTACTAGAGTCGGTGCAATGTCACATTCTTTTTAGATGTTATAATACACTGTATGATTTTAGTTTTTGTTGCTTTTTTGCAGTGTGGCTGCAGTGTATTGGTTTTCATTTGATTTATGAAAATGTTTATTGCTACTTTGGCTGTCATTTTCTCTATTAACATTTAGTTTTCAGTTTAAAACACTTTTTTGTAGACTATTATGTATTTAGGAGACGTAATCCTTTTTTAATATTAAGCTGTTACACTGGTTTTAGCATGACAATGCAAACCTCTGTCCCAACTGATTAATGAGAGATTTATTTTGCAGTGTGAAAGTTACATCTGAGATAACATTTTACTTTTAGCTTAATTTTGCAATGTATTTCAATATGAACTTATTCTAGAATCAAAAAACAATGTTATCTTCTGTAATCTTATTTTGTTATTGTTTTCATGGCTAACAAGCCGTCATTGTAAACAAAATAAATTGGAAAGCACATACATGCATGGTGTCACATCTTTATTACAAAGCATAAATAACTAATACCACTTGGTTATATAAGGTAGACTCAAAGCCTGCTTATTGAGATTTCTAGAAGTATACTGAATTGCAAAATGTCCAAATGGAATGCATAAAGCTGCAAGGGAACAAAATATGACTGCTACTTTTGACAAATAGTTTGAAAACAGTAGTATTCTTCTGAGAGTTGGATAATGATCAAACATCTCAACTTTGTGTACTCCTTGGCCAGATATAAATGCTTTCTTAGTTTGGTAATTTGACTGCTGCAGGGCTAGGGCATTTGTTTCTTCATCATCTGACTCTTACAAGAATCAGTTTTATTGTTATAATATGATTTATACTTGGGAGTAAAACCTTCATATATCTACGTTACCTTACCTTTGTTTAATTCATGGTGTTCTGCAGTAGTAGACCAGATGCATTCTGCATACTTTTTTTTTTTGATGAAGTAATATTACAATGTGGCAACTTCATATAAAACAATAGGTTATGTAAAAAGATTCAAATGAATACGTGAGATAGGCTACAGAGGCAACATTCTTTCTGTATCTGTGTTAAATGTGCTCAGAGCAAATGATCTTATACCCAATCCTTGCTGTTTTGAAGTAATTGCAATTCAATACAAATAATTTAATACATTTTCATTTGATCAACCATGGATTAGCATCTTTGCGACAAGAAAAGGCATTGCATAGACTGGAGAATTACAATATTACATAGTAGAGACACAAACAAACAATTTATATTTATTTTTATGTTTGTACATTTTACATTTACTTACATTATTTCTATGGTTCTATTCATCAGATCACAGCCGACAAAAGCCCTTGCATATTCTGATTAAATTCAAACCAATATTTTTAATAAGAAAATGGCAGAATTGTTTAGTCTTTTCCCCTCTGGCATTAGGATACAAATTATTACTTAATGTGTTCTAAAGCTGAGCCAGTGTATTCTCTGGATGACTACTGTTTCCAATAAAGTGCCACTTTAGGGTTTGTACATCCCGTGGAACGTTACAGGTATGGCACACTCTACTTCTGCCCTGGCGACTTCGGACAGATCCTTGGCATTCAGGATGAGGAGGTAAGCTGGCCGCTGTGCTCCGGGAGCTGCCACAATTGTGAGCAGTACACCTGCAAGGCACAGTGCCACTCATATATTACCACGTGTCTCTTTACTGCCAAGTGAAACATTTACCTGAAACGTGTTGCTTCTGTGATGTGTCTTGTACCATCGTCCTCATCCGTGCCCTCAGGAGTCTGCACAAACAAGGGCTCTGACGGGTAGGCATCTGGCTCTTGCCATACCCAGGTCTCCTTGGTTCTCACATTGAGCTTGCAGATCTAGAGAGAGGCCAGATTAATTACTTCTGCATATCCACTTACTGACAGTTGATTGTTATAACGTTTACCCGGTCAGGGATGAAATGGTTCAGCCCCAGGCCATATGCATATGTGTAGTTCTTTCCAGAGAATCTCTTATAGTTGATCTGAGGGAATTCGAAAGCTAACAACAACAACAAAATGTGAGATAATTAAAACTTGTATATTACATTTAAACTATTACAAAAAAACAGTCTGTTTGGGAGCAGGTAGGTATTCAAGACCTTTATGAAAATGTCTGCCCCCCAAGTATATGAATAATGTACCTGTCAATTTTACATGGTGGGTGGGTGTGAGTGTGTTGTCACCTTGGCGAGGTCCAGAGAACAGCACCTCAGGTTCCAGCCAAATGGTCCCATCCGAGTGCATGGTAGCTGTGGCTGTAGTGTATGGCAGACTGACCAGGTTCTTTCCCTGTTCCTCCTGTATTAGGCCAATGCACAGGATGTGAATAGTAGGGAACCTCATAGCTTCCATGGCTGGTCAAAGGGAGGCAACTTGACGAGCGGGTTAACATACCTTGTGAATGTCCAGGGGTATAACATATCTGCGCACCTCAGGCTGCGGAGCTATCATGGCTGCTTTCTTCACCTCGTCCCAGTTGCCTCGCATGTTGGCCAGCCAGAGGTAGTTGTAAACGAACTCAAAACTAAAGTAAGTGAGTAGAGTTGACCAGTCACTTACTCTAGTAAGTGACTGGTCAACGAATACAAATAAAAATGTTGCCTATCTAATACGAGCATCCTGTTTCCACCGTTAGGCTCTCTGGTTAAGTACCCTTTCCATGCACACAGGTCAAAGACGACAAAGCCTTGGTCTTCGTAAGTGTTGATATGATGAAACAAGCCAATTGCTGCTCCTCTGTACTTGTGATCAATGTACTCTCCGGGGTCCTTTCGTGCGATGTGGAACCATGTCTAAAACAAATGTTATAAAGGCTTGTGATAAAAACAAATGAGCATATCTACCAGCTATGGTATTTCAAGATGTCATAATTGAAGCAAGAGCCAACTGATGCCAGGTCTTACCCCTAGGGTCTCATTAGACTCAAAGCAGTCCATATAGTTGGAACCTCTGATGCTCCAAGCACTCAAAAACTTCAGCAGGTTGATTTTTACAGGGGTCTCCACAAACACAAAGTAATTTTCCGACATGCCAAAGCTGGCATTGATAAGGACAGGTGAAACAAATATCAGTCAGTTAAGGTAAAATGACTAATGACTAACGAATACAACATGCACGTGTGCACCACAAACCTGTGCACATATGAGGGCTTGAATCTCTCAGCACTGGGGAACTGCACCACCACCTTGGACTTCTCAATAGGATCTGACTTATCTAGACAGATGTTGTGATATTATGACGTTGCAACACGTGTTTGTTATTTGACTTTAAATGCAATAAATCATTAAAAATGGGTTATTTATGTTTGTGCCAGATGGAAAACTGATTTAAAATAAAGATGCCTCAGCTATACATTAGCTCCAATAATAGTGAAATCCAACGTCTAAGTTCACTGTTATCATCTACACCTATAGCAGCAGTCCCAACCTTTCTGTGTGGGAGGAATCTTGACAATATTGTAAGCAAGGGTCGCTCCTTTCCCCATGCAGTTCCCCATGTTGTACACAGTCCCATCACTCTCAATGTGGGGATGAGCTGTTACTCCATTGATGTTAACATAGTTGCACATATCAACCTACACATGAATGGAATTCCAGAATTCATAAAAATCCTTGTCATCCCTTGTCATAGTATTTTTACTGACAATATACAGTTTATGAAGAATTTATAGCTGTGGCTATTAAAATTGGAAATGTGTGGAACAGCATGTCTTAAAGATGGTAAGCTTGGATATTGCAGAAGCCTTAAGGTAATTGTATTGCACCTTTTTCAGTGTCTCCAAGGTATCAGTGTTGACTTTAGTAATATAGTTGGTCTCTGTCACTGCATAAAAGTCCTCACCAATAGGATAAACATTTACAAGGCAATTGTCTGTCACCTCCACACCCTTGAAGTAAGAGAAAAATCTGCAAATATGAAAGAAACATAAAGCTGCAATCATATCAATGAAAACATGAATTATACAACATGTTTATTGTATTTTTCCTTTATGTAGTCAATAGTGTAATTATTTAAATGTTTTGACATTTTTGTAATACTGTAGCACTGAATGAAAAATAGATGAATGAATAATAAAAGTGACAGTTTTCTGAGTGAATGTCATTCACCTTTGTTTATATTCTACAATGTGATGCATTTATCAACCTCCACACAAATATAATTTTGACAGAGTACGTCATCGGTCCAGCATTATTAAGCATTGGCTACATACCTGGAAAATATGTTTTTACAGGGATCAGGGTAAGCACAGGTACCAAACTCTGTGATTACTACACGTTTCTCTGTTATAGCCCTCACATAAGCATCTGTTCTGATGAATCTGGATAAAGAGATTACAACATATAACAGCCAACATTTACACAACACACATTGTTATATTTAAAATACAATATAGTTGTAACACTATTAACATTTTATAAATAATGGGCTGATGGCTTATAAAATAATGACAATGTGTTTACAAAAGATTAGACCTTCTTATCTGTAAGAAGGTTTAAATGTAAATGTCACGTTCCACTCCGCTAATCCTGCTAACAAGTATTTATTCTTACCTTCGGAAGTATGTGACCTGCCCATTGCTGAAGTCAAATTTGTGCATCATTGCCTGACCATCAAAAAGATGATAAAAAGGTTCATCTCCAACCTCAAACAGGCCAGGTCCTAAGCGAAGAAGGCTTCCTTTCAGAAATGAAGGAATCCTCCCTATAGGGTATAGCAACATATATACTGTATATATTACTATTAATAAGAAAGTTAATTGAAATATCTACTGTAGAAAACAATGTTTTTGGATAAACAATTACTATAGAGCAGATTTAATGTATGTCTATGTAGGCCTAATTTGTATTTCCATAGATAATGTGCAACAAATAGTAACCAGACAAAGCTCTATAAAGCCTTGGGGAAACAAGGCCCACATTTTTGACATGCTGATGCCAGAGTAATGCAAAACCTGTGACTGTTGCTGGAAGGATCTCAGACAGCTCTTCACATGTCTCAAAAATCTTTTTGTAACCACCAGCTGGATGTTCAAATCTGTTTAAATGAAACAAAATGGATGCTACAATCGGTTTTGTGTTTGTTCAAATTACCAGAACTTGTATATGTGATAAGCCTTCAACCTTTCATGACATGGAACTGGCTTGGTCAACATTCATATTTAGTTCCTTCATATAGAATGGCAGCTACAAATCAATAAGCACTCAAGATACTTTGAAGTTACTGGATTTCTTCATAATAACATTCAGATCAAAATAAAGCAATAAACAATTGTGTCAAAAGCATTTTGATGTAACTGCTGACAACCTTCCCAAAAGTGTCCCCATACACTAATACAACCAGTGACATTAGATTAAATAAACATAATTATAAACATACCTGCTGACCATCGTTCTTGATTATTACACAAATACAGATAAACCCCCTGACTTGGGGATGGAATGGAAGTATCTGATGTCCCATTGGATTTAGGGGTTTTATACTTGTTCATTTCACAGTCACTGCACTCATTGCCATAAAGCATGCCGCTGGCCAATCATGTTGCACACTGAACAAGAATTCCATTGTGCCAATATCCGTTGCTAACCAACTCAATGAGCTCCCTCTGTTACCGGATTAATTAAAGTAAACTTTTCAAAAATTCAGGCTTGTTATGCAAATGTTTCAGTAGGGCCTCACATGTAGCAAAAGCATCTTCTTAGTCCAGTAAAATGCAGTTAGAGCGGGATTGGACAGTTCCACATTCATAAACCATGATAAAATATTGATATGATACACGCTTTTAATAGATATAAAGTATTTAATTTACCATGAACAACACTTGACATCAAGTCTGGCTATGGCTTGGGTATAGTCTTCTTCTTACTATTGACATGAAATATGCTTACATTTGTTTAAATAAAGGTTTTATGTACATTTTATTTTAGAATGCATTTCTTAATATATTTCATGTATTTCTTGTAGGCTATAGGTTTATCACTGCTGTAGACCTAGTCCTTGCCTCAACATAATCCAAAAGTGTAGGGATTATGGTGGACATGGGCTCAAAACAAAAGATGCATTGTGTTTGTGCCTCCTGGGAAAAAGCACCATTAGACAGGGCAGTTGTAATAAAAGTAATAAAATAGTTTAGGGAATTGCAACATGTATCAAAATAAATGAGTCACAAAGGATATAATAAGCAATTTTTATGTAGCTTCCACGCAGAAGCATAATGAATGAATGAACAGCCTATGCAAGCGAATGTTTAATGTTGTTTTTCTTGTGCTTTATTAAGTAGCCTACTATTAGCAGAATAACACAATAATAACATTTCTTAAAACATTGCATAACAACCTGATGGTTCTTGCCATGTCTACGCAATACGCATGCGTTGCGTCATTGCGCAGTTGAGTCTCGCTTTATCAATATGGTGGCAAGACGCAACAGCCAGCTAGCGAACTACATATCTTAAATTTGCGTTAATATTCGAACGCCTGAGCGATAGTAAATATTTTGTTGTATTCTTACAATTGTATAGTTTTGACAGATTCCACGTAGACCATGAGTTATTCTACAAAGGTAGTTCAAGTGACTAATGTGTCCCCCAGCACAACATCAGAACAGATGCGGACGCTGTTTGGACATCTTGGAACGATTGAAGAGTTTAAACTTTTTCCACCAGAGTGAGTTTACGGCCGTGTTAACGTTTTATATATCACATCACTGTAGATAGATTGTGTTGTTTGTGTTATATTTTAGTGAAAGTCTGCGTCTGCGATACAGCTGGAGTGAGTCCCTCTTTGCTAACGTGATACAATAGCATATTTTGCTAACAATAGCCTACATGTAATTGCAGTAAGTATATCAGACGAACTGAAAGTAAAGTTGAGCCCTAGACATATTCTCTTCTTTGCACCGGAATGTACCCAGACTGACCGTAGTCTCTGACTATTTAATATACAACAGTGTATGTTATTCAGTACATAACACTGATAAATGTGAGCTAATAGCACACGGGCACATTGTTTTGTTGAGAATATGAATGTTTCTAATTTATATTACTTCGTCCTCCCTCAACAGTGATTCTCCTATGCCAGTGACATCGCGTGTGTGCTTTGTGAAGTTCCAGGAGCCAGAGTCTGTTGGAGTGTCTCAACATTTGACTAACACAGTCTTTGTGGACAGAGCATTGATTGTTGTCCCGTTTGCTGAAGGTTGGCATCCTTCTTTTCTTGCATGTACGAGTGGTCGTTTTTGATCATATTACATTGTTCTCATGTAACGACCCATCGCTGAACAATGGGTAACATTTTGTGAACTATCTTTCTTGTGGTTAAAGGTATACTAAATAGGAGTGTTACCTCCCATGTTAACTAAATTGGTTTGAAGTTAATATGTATGGACTTCTAATGAATGTAATCTATTTAATTTGTGATATTGGACCCTTTCAGCAAAGTATTCCCTGTTAAAGCCTACAAGCAGTGCTTTAATTTCATTTAATGTGGGTGGGGTCTGTGGACTTAAGTTGTGTTTATTTTTTGATTCAGATCACCTTCATATTCATGGGTGTCAATCTTACCTAGTATGCCTTTAGTACTTTTGACCAAGATCAGTTCAGATTGTGGACTCTCAGTATGACCTTGAGCCTATATTTGGAATGCCACACCATTAATACCGCTTCTTCCGTTGTCAGTATAATTTTCACATCCCATGGCAGTGTTGTTAAACAGAGATTCACTCAGATTGTTGGCATACCGTGATAGTACAACACATATCAGTTTGCATCCTCTGTGCATTTCAAACTCAAAACCTCCAATAATATAAGAGTGCGTGTATATTGGAGACATGTTTATCAAGCGGTATGTCTCTATTTAAAAAATGTCTGTCTATAATGAGTGTACTGCGTTTAAAGTTCACAGTATAACTAAAGTCTGCTTTATGGACTAGGATGGGAACGTTCACAAGATGAGGGCGCGGCACACATTTCTAAATGCAGAAATGAAGTTGTGAAAACACTTAACCATGCATTTTATTTTCTCCCCCATATTGGACTATCCTCTGTTAAACTTCTCTCTGTTATTTGTGTGTGTGTGTGTGTGTGTGTGTGATTTTTGTAGTGGAGAAGGCAAAAGCAGCCCCCTCGTTGATGGCTGAAAGTGGTCCTCTGCCTGCCAACAGGGGATTGTAAACATATGCAAAGGCCAGCCAGCATTCAAGCCCCACCCCTTTCTCTTTTTGTCATCTCCTCTTTCTCTGCCTTCTCTTTGTTTCTCATTTTCTTTTTTTAAGTATTTCAGTAGATTGTTTGTAAGAGATCAGAGGCACAAATTGGTATTTAGCCTACACTATTTTTTTTCCCACATGAGCTCTTTGCCACTCCATGGTCATCTGATTCACGACTGGCCAAGTAAAATTTACATAGGATGAAAAGACTTCCCAGTCTTATCAGTTATTGAGGTGATAAATCATAATTCCAGTGGATTCACATGATGAAACCAACACTTAAACTAAATTACAGGTTGAGCATGAAAATATTGCACACAATAATTTACACAATTGCTTTTAGTGTACAAGAAAAAGACAAACTGTCCCAGTGAATTAATTCTGGCCTTGCATAAAGTGCTACACGTATTGTACTACACAGTGTGAGTACAATACTCTCTTTAACAGACTTGTTGTTGTGTTTTACAGTTCTTTTTCCTGGTTCAACCAGTCCTGTATACCAGGCCCTGTTGAAAATACCATCAGACAGTTTTGTCTCCTGCTACCAAATTATCTCTCGTGTCTAAAAAGAAAATGTAATTTGTTGTGAGTGTGTCTGTATCTAGGTTGTTTGTGGGTTCTGTGTATGAGAATTGTCTCGGGGTGGTCATTTGTTTCATTTTTGTCTATTATCAAAGCAGGTCGCGAATTAAATTAATCTCTTTATAATTTGACGGTTTGTCAAATTAAATTAATGGGTATCTGTAGTACATTAGGTTAATCGAAGCAGTGAAAGGTAAGGTTACATAAATAATTATAGCACAGCACACACAACTTTACTTGTTTAGTATTTACCGCTATCTGTGGATATGTTTTGGGTAAGTACTATATAAACTCAGATTTACAGATACAGTGTTTAGCGCTATGACCAATCCCTGAATTTTTCTTTTCTTTGTCTATCTCGATTTTATTTATTTTTTATTTTATTTTTTCTCTGTGCATTTAGTAGCGAAGCCGGCAACGTGAGTCGCTTGTTTCAGTAAACATCTATATGAAAATTGAGGGCACACCCAGCTGGAGAAGCCGATGTGCTTGCTAACGTTTGGTTCATGACTTAAAAAACTTTTTCAGGTGATATATTCTTGGCAGTGTTCATTGGAGTAGTGTGATTTTATCCAGCAGTAGAATTGCCAACGCAATGATTACATTATTTAAGGGAATTCTCTGATCTAGAAGGTAACCAAGTTGATGTTTGCAAATCTTAATATGAAGAAGCTTTCGTCTCCCTCCTCAAGATGTCTCCCATTTAGTTGATGCGTGTGCAAACAAACACGACCATCCTCTGCTAATGCCTTATTTTGTTTTCCTGCAGGCTCTATTCCAGACGAGGCTAAGGCTTTGTCACTGTTGGCACCAGCAAATGCAGTTGCAGGAATTCTGCCAGGAGGGGGACTACTTCCAACACCCAACCCAATCCCAAATCCGCAAGTAAGATTCTGTTTGTTTTGTGTTTTTGCCAAGTCAAATTGTCTGTTGGCTATATTGTTGCATTGTTTCCTCCAACAAAGCAAAGTTTCCTTTGCATGGCATTGGTCTCTCAATAATATTCTAGATGGGAGGGAATCCTTTTGGAGGCCCAAATATGGACGCAATGGCTGCATTTGGATTTGCAGGTCCTAATATGAACCCCCAGGTGAGGTTATTTCTTTTCTGCTTTGTATAAATAGACATTTATTATGAGTGTATTCCTTGTATTAACTGATGTTTCTGCTCATTGTCTTACAGGCAGCGGATCAGTTTTTTAAGTTCATGACTGATCCAAAGTAAGTCACTGATTTCACACTGAACGCGGCAGTCCAAGTGCAAATGTTTGGACGAAATGGCATTAGTGTTATTTGTGTAGACTCTTTAAATATGCTTGTCATGCTAATGTCCCTTGCTTCAGACTGAATCCACTGGCTGCAGGCATGAATATGAATGCAGGCCTGAAGGCTGATGCAGCAAACAAAGAGATAGAAGAGGCCATGAAAAGAGTGAGAGAAGCTCAGTCTCTCATCTCTGCTGCTATTGAGCCTGGAAGTGAGTGCCCAGATCTAAATACGTTGTCTGTCTGTCTATTTTAAAGGCACACTCCTCAGTTGAGATATAGCACCAATTGTCTCAGCCTTTTCCAATTACCACGACGTCACATAAGCAACTTGTGCTGAACATCTGAAACATAGACTCCTGTAAGCATGTCCGCACCAGGAAGTGGGGTAGTATATTTTAATTGGCTGTTAGCATTGTCGCCCCCCAGCACTGTCTCCCAGATGGTAAAGGCTAGCCCTGGGTCACTATAGCGCAATCAGAACCCAAAACTTCCCCGTGTGTGTTTTGAAACACAAAAGCTCACATAGGGAGTAGGAGTTGAGACTAGTGGGAGTTTAGGAGTTTTGCCTAGAAGAGAGGAGAAAGACCATTTGGAGTGTACTGGACTTCTTCAACATGACTTGCTTTTTGTGTGGCATGAGTATAATTTAAAGTTTAACCTAATATTGTGTTCCTTGCCAACAAACACATTTGTTTTCCTTTTTCTTTAGATAAGGAGAGTAAAAAAAAGCACTCTCGGTCCCGCTCCAGGTCCAGACGGAGGAGAAGCAGATCTCGTTCAAGGCAAAGGTAGCGACTGACTTAATTTTGGCATTATGTTGGTGATGGCAAATCACTGTGCATTGAGGCTGCAAGTTAACTGTCTTGTCGCAGGCGTTCCAGAAGCAGGTCCAGGCGACGTTCTAGAAGCAGGAGGCGTTCCAAAAGCCCTCGTCGGAGGAGGTCCCATTCCAGAGACCGAAGACCCTCTAGAACCCGATCCAGGTGGGGAAAGGTCATTGTACTGAAACCTACAAACGTGATCTTTTAAGTTCTACTGACTTTGTTTCTATGTATGTAAAGCAAACGTAATAATAACATGTAAATGTTGGCATGTTAGTCCATGCTGTGGAGGATGTCGCAGTGTTCCTCATGAGATCTAAATGTCAAAATGTTGTTGTTCAGAGATAGAAAGAAAGCTGATTCAGGGAGAAGACGATCTAAAACTCCACCAAAAAGCTACAGCACTACCAGGAGGTCTCGCAGTATTAGCCGGTGAGTGGCTGATGATTTACCTGCAGTTCCACACACGGTGCATTCTGGCCTGCCCATTACATTTTTTGATGGCACCTTTTCCCCATTTGTGTAATACAGAAGACGCAAGAGAAGTGGAAGTCGATCTTCTAAAAGATCCCCTAAGAGGAGACCTTCAAGGTCTCCCTCCCCTAGAAGGTTGGTTTTGTATACCTGAGTAGATTCATATTGTGCCAAGTCCCACGCAATTATATTTTTTAAATTATTCAAAAATTTTATCTTTAAGTGTTATATTATCTTTTAACTCTAAGTTTTCCTTATTTCACCTTATGAAGAAAAAAAAAAGTTTTCATTAATAATTCACTTCCATTATTTTTCAAAAACGTACATCTAATGCATCTACAATGCAGATTTCTGTCTCTTCTGGTATTGATTGGTGTTTGTTTAGTGTTTAATATAAGAGATGCCAAGAAAAAGTTTGAATTCAACATTGAAATGTACTGTATACTTAATTTAGTTACAACCATTTGTGTTCTGCATATCCTAGCATGATGGGCTTCAACTATTTGTGAACTCACACACTATTATGAGCAGAATTACACCAGCATAAGAAAGCTGATCCAAGGTGGTGCATGATTGATAAAGCAGTGTACATGCCTGGGTACACTTGTGCCATGTTGTGTGGTTATTTATTTGATGAAAACTCCCCTCTAGTCACACTACATATGTGTGGCTGTTCCCAGTATGATACTACGGTTTCCTTTTTGATTTTCAGGCACAAAAAGGAAAAGAAAAGGGACAGGGAGCGAGAGCGCCGTGGTGACAAAGACCGTGGCGATCGAGAGCGATCTGCCAGCAAGAAAAGTAAGGATAAAGAAAGGGAGCACGAGAGGAGATCTGATGGAGAGAAAGGAGATGTGAAGGTGTGTATGTTGTTCCATCAGATCAGTGCGCATCTATGGCATATATTCCACTGCACCGTCCTGTGAAGATGTTAGTCTGTTTGTAGGCTCAAAGAGGAAATGTACTCTGCTGTCCTTCACAGATCACAAGGGATTATGATGAAGAGGAGCAAGGCTACGACAGTGAGAAAGATAGGAAGGATTCCGACGACTCTGCCTTGTCACCTCGTTCAGTAGAAGGGAATGGCACAGGGCGGTCGGCAAAGCAGGCAAAGGTCAACGGTGTTTTCCAAGATGAGGATATGGATGTTAGTGATTGAATGTGCCACAATGTGTTTGGACCCACATTTATCCCTCTATTTTGGTTGTGAACATGTTTTCCATGTATTTAAAAAAAGCAGTAATTTGAATGTAAAGTGCTTCTAATGTATTGTTTCCTCATTTAAAGGCTAGATTTATTGGTTATTGTATAGCACTTTTTATTCAAAGTTACAGCAGCTATTTTTTTTATTACCTCAGTGTTGCCATTACATCACTTTATTAATTTATGAAAATTGTAATTGTTAGGACTTCCCCCCCATGTATGTTACTCAAATGGTTAAGAAGGTAGAAATATTTTATCAGTGGTTTGTTATATAAAACAATAAAGCCCATTTGAAAATGTGGTAGTTTTTGAATTTTGTTACTATTACAGATTAAAAACAATACTGCAGTTAATGGGGTGCTGGTGCTTTATTTAAAGGGGTGTCAAGTTTGTACAGTTGTACTATATTAGATGAAACTAAAACAAAATGGGACAATGGATATTCTGCAATAAATTCTTTCACACCATCTGTCAAATCTGTCATTAAGTCATGATAAATACAGCAATACCCAGATTATTCCTTAAAAGTTTAATTTGTTCTATATAGGTTATTTTGCTTTGTCTAGATAGCAAGATGTCTACAGGCATTGGAACAGTTAAGAAATAGTAACCAACAGGACAACAGCCATGGCATGCATTAAATATACTGTCAGTGCAGTATTAAAGTGGAAGGTTTCCTGATATCCCTTGTGGGTTTACATACAAACACAACCCTTTGTACAGAACTATGCACTCGCACAGAACAGATACTGCATACAATCACTACAAACTAATGAGACGGTTGGGAGGTAGCATAAGCTAACCTGAACATACAGGAGATTGTATCCTGCTGGTGAAAAGGCTTGGCTATTGAATTGTAGTACTGCATGTAGTCTCCCACCCTGTAAAAACATTCTCAAGCACTGGAAACATTGCTACAGTGTTTCTTGTACACATTCTGTTCAGTGTAATATAGCTATATTCTTGACACTCATTGTCGTTTAAATTATTTACAAGTGAAAATATCAGTGCATTTCCAAGATAACTATGAAATGAGAAATCTTAAATTTAGAAGGAAGTTGATTATGTTAAAATGACATTAGTTTTCTGATGTCTTTTTCTCACAGAAGACAGTATCATAGACATATATTGTTTTGCTGTTCTATTGTTAACAGCAAAACAATTTAAGTAATTCCATTATTTTAATAAAATGCCATCTAAATATGGTATGGTACACTGTAACATCTCTTTACATTGGATTTTAAGTGTAAAAGAAGCTATATCTGGTCAGGAGGATCAAACTCCCTTTAAAACAAATTATATACACATGAACACTGGCTTTCCTAAAATTGTTAGCTGGTCTTTTCTTCTAGGTGAGAGTTAAAGTTAATTCTAACGGGAGGTCAAAGTGCCTATAGTACTCTAGCTAGCTCAGAGGTCTGGGAATCGACTGGGATCCTCTTTGTAGTCTACAGGAATGGCAAAAATGGACTCTTCAAATTCATCATAGCGGAATTCCTGAAATGTGACAGTTGCTGTAATTGTGGGGAAAACAGGGATGTCTGAAAAGCAGAAGAAATAAGAAATTTGGTTTAGTACAGCTATAGTTTTGTTGGTGGAATGCATGTGAAAATAAACATACCTAGTTTCACTGGGAACCCTGGAGGAAGTTTCATTTGAACAAATTCTCTGAGTTTGTTGAAGTGTTTAAATGGGGCAACAACCTCCAACACATTCAGCAGCCTGTCAAATACAAAAAGGTTAAGACTCATGTATGATTCAGTATTCCTAATTGCACTTTACACCCCGTTTGTATTTGTAACTGATGCAACAAACATTCTAATTAATGCTTTAAAACATGGTTTAAAGGGTAAACATATAGTATCTGTATAATGAAAATATCGTTTCTGGCAGTATTCAAATTATATGGGTAAAAGTACATGGTGATGACATGTACAACTGATGTAATGATTTATTGTCACGAGGGTCCAATATTGTATTGTAATACCAGCATAGGGGTTGCATCTATGCATCTTGAGCAGCTGTCTCTTCCAAGCACACAATTATATTGTGGTTGTGATTACCAGCATAGAGTTTATTCTAGAAAAAATGTTATTCTAAGGGGACAACATCTTAATGTGTTTTAGTTGTCTACCGTAGTCTAACTCAAATGTTGTACTTTAGTTTATCTTCTCAAATTAGTGAATGTAGGCTCACCGTATGTCCTCTTTTTGGGACATTAAAAATGTGTCCGGCCAGGATTTAAAATTCAGCAAAAATGTCCAGGTTTAGCTTTTGCTTTCATTGTGTGTGCATTAATTTTATTTCACTTAAGGTACCGCCTTCTCAAACGCTACCGATGGTTGGTCATGTAGCCGACACAAACTTAATTATAGAAATAAATCATTGGGATCTGTGGCAGAATGCGTGACCGACAACGTCGGTGTCTAATAAAAGATTCCCACACAAACTGGAGTTAAAGGAGTTTGTCAGGTAAATGGCAGGACACACTATTTTTATGAGGCCAGGTAGCCTAAAACAGAAGACGCTGTTACCATAACTGCACACTGCACTTGTTTTACAGACGGTTTAAAAGGCTTTCCCTGATTCCAAGAAATTGTAACTCTACTTAAGACATAAGCAATTGTTTACACTGTGAAAGCACCACATTCTGTCCACAAAGCTCTGAGCACTAGAAGACATAACATACTGTAAGGCTACTGTGTTGTTTCTACTGATAGAAGCAATCACAGTGCTGTGAAATAGCCAAAGTTGAAGAGAAAAAAAAAAGCTTGCTATCTGCCGTAATGGGTAAGAAAACAAATGTTATAGGCTATTTGTCTTGTTAATAACTAGGCTATGTGTTTCTGTATTAAAGGTGGATTCAGTCAATGTGGACAAACAGTATAAACCATTTCAACCCCACAGCATCAACCTTCCACCCACTATGGGTACCCGTCAGCCCTGCTGTCATCCGGACCAAAGTGTCTCCTATTTTGAAAACCACAATATGGTCACCCTAGGTTAAGGTATAGTAACAACGTATCGACGAAATCGAAGGGAGTTCTTACGACTCAATGCCTAGAGGGAAATCTTGGCTCATGGCTACAGTTGCTTTGAAGTTCTTCTTGCTTTCTTTGCAAACAAGTTCCCTCCCAAGATGAGGAGGCCTGAAAATGGGAAGAAGAAAAACATTACACAAAACTGTATTGCGGCTTCAAGGAGGACTTTAGGCTCATACAGAATTCCTTGCGACACATGCAAGCTTGATTGTAAGACAAACAGACACGCACTTTCCCTGCTCTGCATTGCTGTACTCCTCCCAAGAAATTGTGTTAGGTGCTGGGGCTGTAAGGGACTGTCTTCTTACAGGCTGGAGACACGGGGGAGAGGAAAAGAACAGCAGTGCCATTACGGGCATCCTCTAAAGCAATGAAGCTGGCATGCAGCAGAATGCCACCATTCACTCACCTCAAAGTTCTGTTCGCCGAGGTTCCCCCCTTTACTCAGGCTCTCCATGATAGCCTTGTTCCTCTGGATGTCCTCCTCGCTGAGGTGCTCCCGCCGCTTCCTGGACTCCAGCAGCAGACCATTGACTGCATAGAAGTCAGCCAGGAAGCTGCCAACCCTCTCCTGTACAGTAAATCAGTAAGCATTAGCATTATATTAGAGTAGTTCCACCTATCCAAACTGTGGACAAGTGTGGTGTGCAGCTTGTTGTATGTGATGGGTCCTGAGGTAAACAAAAGGGGTCTTACCGTCTTGTCCTCCCTGAAGAGCCAGCCGATCTGGCTGCGGGAGAAGGTGATGGACTTAGTGGATAAGGTGGCCGAGTATACGTCGCTGCCCATCAGAATATCCACTTCCTCCTCCGTCTCCATTTCAGATTCCTTTGGGCCGAAGCAGCAAGATGGTCAGGTGCTGCTGATGCTGGCCAATGCGCACAACTATACTGCATGATATAGCATGCGCAGCCTGCTGCTGCCTCTCCCTCTCCACTCCCCTCACTCACCTCGTGGTGTATTCTTTGGTACACTTTAGTGTCGTTGTCCAGGACCATGAAGGACTGGGAGGGTGTGGCTTCACCATTGAAGATGAAGCTGAGATCGCCACGCTGGCACTTCATGTCAGTGAAGTCTATGAGGGTGGTGTCCAGTCTAAACTCGGTAGGAATGGTGGTTGAAGATGGGTGGGGACAAATGCAGGGAAGGTCATTGGGAGTTCTTAAAACAACTACCAGGCAACTGTTCTTTAGAATGTACAAATCAAAAACATACCTGATGTTTATTCCCTGCTTATATATCTTGCAAGTATCCGATGGCAGAATCCGGGATAACAAAGGCACTGCAATACGCAAGAGTTTAAATAACTTTAAACAATTACAGTTTCATGCTCTATGTTACATGTATTACACTACAGATATATAGGTGATAAAAATGAAATTCGTCCTTAAATATGTTTTAGCCTCAATAATTTTGAAAACAAGATAAGCAGGTAAACAAAGCAAAGGCTGGTTGGAGGAATGAGTCCTTACCCCAAGTGAAGGAATTTAAGTACCACGGGGTCTTGTTCGCAAGTGAGGGGACTATGGAGCGAGAGATTTGCCGGAGAATCAGAGCAGCGGGTGCGGTATTGCAATCGCTTTACCGCACCATTGTGACGAAAAGCTCTCGATCTTCCAGGCAATTTTTGTTCCTACCCTCACCTATGGTCATGAAGGGTGGGTCATGACCGAAAGAA
>JAODOY010000009.1:2542534-2568698 GCA_025399855.1 Forbesichthys papilliferus | reverse complement strand
CCCCCCCCCCCCCCCCCCCCCCCCCCCCCCCCCCCCCCCCCCCCCCCCCCCCCCCCCCCCCCCCCCCCCCAAGAGAGTTAGGTATTTTGCTCAAGGATGCATACAGGTAGGTCAACACCGGGTTCAAACCCACAACCTTTTACTAAAGTGCAAGGTCACCTCTTGTTTTAAAATGAGTTTTAATGGGCCTGGATCTCATTACGGTATCTGTAGCGTTCAAACTGCCATCACGAAAATGCACCCATGTTTGTTGTCTGCAGTTTATGTGTCTATACCATAACCCCACCGTCCCCACAAGACACTCCATTCACAACGTTGACATCATAAATACAGTTGTATGCTGTTTGATATATGCCTGGTACAGCGTAAACTGGGATTCATCCATGAAGAAGAGTTTTGTGTGCAGAAATTCTTTGGTTGGGCAAGCCAACAGTTGCATCATGCTGTCTGTGTGGCTGGTCTCAGACGATGTTGCAGGTGAAGAAGCTGGATGTGGAGGTTCCGGTCTGGTGTGGTTCTGAGGCTTATTGGATGTACTGTCAATTTCTCTGAAATGAGGTTGGAGTTGGCTCATAATGAAATGCACATTCAATTCAGCTCTGGTGTACAATTCTGCAGTTAGATTGCCAATTGCACGCTTTCTTCAAACATTGATATGTTCCTGCACATATTTAGTGGCCTCACTATCACAGATGTTTACAAATGTGTGTACAAAATGTGAGAGAAACAAACCATTTTTGTGCATATAAGAAGTAACAAAGTATTGCTTTTATATTTGTATTGAGTGTAATGTCTTATTGTTTTGAGAGAAATAGCTTACACATACAGACATTAAAATAATTGTGATGTGATTTGCCGCGTAGGAGAATCAATTGTGTGTGTGTAATGTTGATCTTCACACATTCAATGTTTATGTGGACAGGATGGCCCAAATGTATTATAATGTGTGCAATCCTTACACATTATTATGTTACACCTATGTTCGGTCAATACATTTGGCTTGTTCCCACATTGCATGCACTGCATGCGATAAGAAATCAGCAGGGGGCAATGTTCTCACATCAAAGAAAAAAGGCTCCAATACTTGACTGCTTGAATGCCTTCATCGTATCAGAGCAACAGAAATATTGATCTTAGCTTTAAACACATTTTCAGTAAAGATTTCAGTGTACTGGCGATCCTGTACAATGTTTTTAGGCCATGTCATGACAATAGCTTACTATGATGGATGGAATATTCACCAGTATATGTTATGTTAGACCATTTAGGAATTAAAAGCAAAAATGTATAACAATACAATTTTGTATAAAATCAAATTGCTATAGTGTGGTAATATTTTCAGTTTCAACAAGGTGCAAAGACACATACAGTATACGTGTATCGTATTTGCTGGATCAAATCCTAAAATGTAAATCAGTTTAGTTGACAAGGGTTTGGTATAGTATAATCATAAAACTGTAACTGGATCACTGCACAGTGAACAGAACAGTGATACAGTAAAGGTCTGATATGATCTGACAAGGATAAAATAATAGATTAATATCTTAGGCAAATGAAAGGGGCAGGAGTGGAAGAGAACAAGCTTTCCTTAAATTATAGTGTGTTAAAAAACATCAAGTAAACACAGCAATGGCCTCTGCTCAAAGTAACACATTTTCCTCACTAAACCCTCTCATGAATGATGGTGTAGCTGGCACAGTGCAAACATTTTCATTAAAAAGCCTTAAATGGTACAATAAGTATCGTGCAGTGCAGCCAAAATTATTACAAATACAGTACATTACACAAAAATAAAATTAATCTATTTGATGGGAAATTTGACCTGATTTAGTACACTGTAATTTAGTTAGCTAAAGAGCATATTTATCCAGAGTCCTATTAAAGGTGGAGTTCGCTCTCCTGGAGAAAGACAAGACAAAGAGAAGGATATTTGAATGCAGTCAAAACAAAACTCTCACTTGAATGCCATAGGATGCTCCCTCAGAAGCTTCGCCCCCCCCCCCCCCAAATTAGACACACATCACCAAGGATGACACCAAGGATGGAATAATGTTGTGTGGGGCAACAACTTTGTTTTTATTCCCATGTACAGAGCCAGGATGTGAGTGACACTGGATTATTATTTGGCGTGCACACAGAATGGACAGCTATAGTGAGGAGTAGACATTGAGGAGATTTTCACTGAATTTGACAAAAGTCTCAGGTATTTGCATATAATCACTGACTCCACCTTTAATAATATAATTTGCTTGACTCTGCATGACTGACGTTGCCCCTCTATTTTCCTCTGGACATCTGCAATATATCACTGGCTCGCTCAGTTTTTTAATATTTGCACAAGACAGTTTTTTTGTGTGTGAATGTAGGTTCATAATCAGGTATCCTGGGAGGGGCGACATGATGTTTGAAGATTTGCAGGGCCAGACCCAGCCCTATTGGAGCCCTAGTCGAGAAAAACATAAATAGTAGTGTGCAAAAGGTACATTTAATCCAATACAACTTTAGGTCGACATTTTATATAAAAATGTGAAAATTATTGTGCTGTACATATTAATGTCAAAGGAAGTATATTGTTTAAAAGAAACTGGGATTGTTAGTCGAAGCAGGCTCTTTAGATCTAATTCTTGAATGCTGGACTATTCAGGATTACCCACAGCTTCTACCATCTCTCTTATAGAGAAGATAAAATCTTTACACAGGTGGCCAGTTAGTTGGATCAAGTTACTGAATATACTGATAAGAACTGATCAATCTTCATTGGTAGGCCTTCAGCTAGAGCGATTCTGTGTTAGACTGTAATGATTATTTGGCTCAGGAATAAAAAGAGAAGACCATGTTGATTTAGCCTAACATGACATAGTGTCTCTCCCCAACATTAGAATGGACAATTGGAGAGGGTGGATGTCTTCCATCACCTGCAGTGTATTCAGCAGAGGGTCCATGATGTGTCCCTTGGTTGGCTCCTATGAATATCTGAGCCATCCATATCTATATTATATATATTATTTATTTTACATCTCTATTTTAACTATGCAAATGTTTAGGCTTTTTTGCAATTATTTTGAGGATTGTATAATGCTATTAGGTAATGTGTGTTTTGAAATGTATAATGGCCCAATGTCATAGCCTACTTCTGTCATTATTCTAACATATTGCTGTTTAGCTGTGATAACAGGTGTGTGACCTTTTAAATATTGAGATTGAAGTCTTGAAGAAAACTGGCTTGCATAGAATTATCAATATTTATTGGCTGTCAACTGGCATCATATCCACAATGCTACGTACTATCAATCAGCTCTGCATACAGGCCTATACAGGATACAGTCTACTAAATGCTAACATAAAGGCTACAGCTAGACTTATACATTTTTAAATAATAATTTACTAGCTACACTATAAGTCATAAATACAACAGAATCTACTGTAGCCAGATTTTAACTCAGTGAGATGAAATACATATTGTCTGTCACATAGCACCTCTAGCCCTTTATGCATCTTGTCATCTTTTATTCTCTGCATCCTCTTCATGAATAGTCTTGTTAAAAGCCAAAGATTCTTAATTTTTCCTTAATTTTGTGTGCATGCAAGCATTAGGACCTAACTTGATATACTAAGGTTGCTTCAATTTTATATAAAAGCATTGGTTAAACTTAATTGAATAGAATCTATGCAACTTAATTTACAATTGCATATACCTGATAAAAACATGTTGGTTTTATTTGATTTAGTAATGTTTGTTCAATGTTAGATAAAGGTTTAACTGCATTCGAGCTCTGAGCCTGACTCCACCCACTACAACTTAGAAAAATGCATCAAAAAGCTGAATGAGGGGAGGGAAGGGGCTGAGATGGGGACCCCCATTGATTTTTATAAAAACGGAAATGTTGTCAATATTAAAACCAGCGTTGATGTGTCTCATCATAGATCAATCCTATTTACTAAACAAAAACATTTTAGGGTGCAGTTACACTTTAAATATTACATGCATCTACAAAACCAATAACTAAAAAAATATATATATTCTGGCAGATCTATGTTGATCCAACACAATTCTTTTAAAATGTTTACACTGCGCAAGCCAAAAATAATTAAACATTTATTTAACAGTTCACAAACTAGCAACAATCAATCAATAGCCACATACATCTCAGTCATGGTACCCACATAGAAATGTCTAATATCCCCATCTCCTGAACAAACACATATTCTTCTATAACACAATTAACCACATCTCAACCAAAATAGCAACATACAAATGTACAATTACACTACTTAAATGCCTATATACTAATGTCTCATAAACCCTTGCATGCCTAAACAATTTTAGTGTATTTTATTTGAATGTATTACATTTGTTGTAAAGATATGGTGAATTTAAATGGTTTCAATTCGATGTTTTTAGATTCAATGCTTAATATGTTGCATTAGCTTTAAATCAACAGAATTTGTTTTATTTGGCTGTACTAATGACGGTTTCTCTTTTTTGTAGCCTGCCTAATTGCTAAAGCATTTTGGAAAAGCATGCATGATATTGGGATTGGTTCTTAATGTTGGTTACAATGTAACCATGACAATTATTAGGCTTTGTTAAGGTCACTTGTCATTATGTATTTCATTTTACATAGCTCAAACCTCAAATAATATGTTATTATTGACGTATATATGTGTGTGTGCATGCAAATTTGAGTTTTATATTTATTACATTTTTATCAAGATGTAATACATATCCAAAGCTGAAATCCTTTAAAATCCAAAGCACAATAATTTTACTTTTATTATTTGAATGCTATATAACAATATGCTATGGGTTGAAACTGCACTGACAAGACAATTCAAGTCATGTAAAGTAGACCTCTACATATTAAGATAATTCACACTGACAAAAATGAAGTGCAATCTGAACAAAATAGTACTATTTGCTTTAGCTCAGAATCAATTAGCATTGATTCAAAGTTGGTTAATGTTTTTCTTTTAAACACAGAAATGAACTGCACATCAAGTGCATTCTTCTACAGTATGCTTAAAATTTCAAAATATACGGTGTATGTAGACTATATCTACTGTACGTGTGATTTAATAAAAACAATAGTGAAAAACATTAAACTCTTTTCTAATATAACTTTAAACTCACGCTCTTGTTGAATTTTTCAAGAAAGCAGACAATGTTTACAGAATAGTTCAACCTGCCATATTCATCATTAATGTGTTTGGACAATTCAATTAACATTTTAATTTCTAACTGTTTTACATTTGTTTTACACTATACAACTTATTTGATTCTTGTGTTTTTAGATCATAGGCATTCTAATTATAAATCTAGACACAATTATCTCCTGCATTCTGGTAATACAAATAATTTCAGTATTTGACCGAATTTGTTCCCATCAGTACGGTACTGAACAATGTTTCAGTCTTTAAATATCATTGCTATGACACATACAGCAACTGTTTAAATGCAGAAGTTGTAAAATACCTCAGTTATCTGTAATAGAAATACTCTCATCATTGTCTCACTTTGATACTCACTCACTCACTCTCACTGCACATTTATTTGCAATCCAGCCTGGCCAAGAGAAACTTCAAAAGCTAATGTTAGTAATACGCTACTGTTTGTTGAGCTTTGGTGGTCAGGAAGGTTCTGTCTATGATCTTTCCAAAGATACAATGCATGCATACATCACTGCCCTGCTTGCAGTGTTTCATGCAGGATTCTTACCATACTGTCTTCCAGGAGCTGCTTTGTCATCAGGGCAGCACTCAATCTGAATGTTTTGGGGATATGCAGGTAGAACAGGAGGATAGCTGTATCTGAGATGCTGGAAACATCCTTTCTGGCAAGGACAGTCATAGCATGCTGAATGTCACTTAACTCCTCAGCCTGTTTTATATTGCAAACCACAGCCACATGACTCTGCCTCACTGTCTGCAGAAACCATCTATTTTAGTGAACAGTGTGGCGTTACTAATAAAATTGCCATTCTCATGAGGCATGGTTCCCACAAATATGGTGCATGAGAGGCACTCTTCAGTTATGAAACAGCAAAGAAGAAAAATGTTTTCTAGGGTAACCCGTTGCTAAAAAGAAGGCCGGTTTTTATTGCTATACTGCAAGAAATACTTTTTCCAATCTTTTGTTCAATGTGTAGAAGTGCAGGCATTGTTTAGGGGCTTTGTGCTCGACAGTATTCACAGAGTGTCGTGCTGAGGTTGATCTGAGATTCTCTTTGTATCAGATCCTCTCCCGGTACAGCGCTACAATGCAGAAACACCAGGGAGGGACCTTGACGAGGTGCATGAGAGGAAAACCAGCACATTTGGATATAAGTAACAGCTTCAAAGCATTCTCAGCCAAGCTGAGTTTTTTTTATGCCTCAACCTAACGTACAAAAACACTGCACATGCACTGTATTTTTGGCATGCGTTATTTGTGTATTTCTCAATCACGAGTTTGAGCGACTACCCACAATATGAAGTGTGAACTCGCAGCAGCTGCCAGCCTGGATATAATGTAGCAGCACCACTACCTCTTCCTCTAATGAGATTGAGAGAAAGAAAGGCATTGACAAAGAAGGGCGACAGGAAGTGAGAGGATTAGGCTTGATTTTGTGTAAACGGCCTCCTGCTAAGAGATGTGCCCCCTGCTGGGGAATGGCACGTGGATGCCGAGGCAAGGTTCGAAAAGGGCTGTTTTCACTGAACATGATTGGCAGATGAGGTTAATATAGGTTACAGCTGATGATTGGTTGGTGGCGGTAATGTGGATGTCTGTCATGGATATGGTGGTTACCACCGCTGCATTCGGAGGTGGGAATTCAGAAGTGGGAACCGTGTCAGTCACTATACCTTCCATGGTTGCTAGAGTTGGAAGAAGGGAAAACCTGGATACTTATGCTTTGTGCTTCCCTTGTTGCATAAATATATAATATTTTTATTATTTATTTATTAAATAAATAGTACTACTGACCATGATTCTAGTACTGGTTATTTTTGTTCCTGTCTATTGGCTTAAAGGCAGTATAGGCTATATTTTTAGTTTGTTCATTTTTTCACTTGTTTAATCCATTCTATATTATGTTGATTCTTTGCATATCCTTGTGTTAGAATTGACAGAAGTTCAGACCTTTTATGTTTTAAATACCAACGGTGGAATATCATCGTATCATTCATGAACCTAAAGTAATAAACAACAACAACTTATTTGCTGATTGAAATACATTGTAGTAATGCAAATATTCACTAAATTCACTTTAAAAAAAATTGTTCAATGTGCAAATAATTTGCTGTCCTTGTAATAGTGTCAGATATATGGCACATTTTGTGCAATTAACACACAATTTGTCATAAGTGGAAGCATAGGTTTGCTTTGATAAGTCAAGAGTAAGATAAATAAAATTAATTCCATATCATTAAATCCAAATCTCTTATGAACAAAGAGATATGGAATGTCATGGTCATTGCATTACTGTGCGTAAACTAATGTCTTTTACAGAATCTACAGCAAAAAGGATTCAAAGGAAAGATGAATGCCCATTCCAATTAAATACATTTCTTGAGGTATTTTAGACAAGAAAAGTTGGGCCTTCAGCATATGTAATTATTTTATCATATTAGCAGAAATGAGTATCTCCTGTCTGGAAGCAACCCAACTACAATTTGACATTATGTTACCAGAACTCTATTGGCAAAATTCCACATAACAAAAGGTTCAGGCGCTGGAAAGAGAATCAAATCAATTTCTATTCACCCATACGCCATTATATTATCTATAAATAAAAAGGTTATTCTGTGCCTATTTTGCTGTGCAGCAGACAAACAACAGTTTGATAATAACATAGGATTACACATACAGTATTAACTTTGTGTGTGTGTGTGTGTGTGTGTGTGTGTGTGTGTGTGTGTGTGTGTGTGTGTGTGTGTGTGTGTGTGTGTGTGTATAACATGGGTAACTGATCTAGAAGGCAGTTGTGACTAAAGTCATAGTAATTTAAACAGTCATGTGCTAAAGAATGCTCAATGGGCCACAGTACAAGGTTGTGGTTGTTCTGGTCAGAGCTGAGGTTGTAATGTGCATAAATATGACATTGATAAAACTAAAATGTTTCCTTGGTAAGTATATAAATGTACTTTGATAATTATTTCATTGGTCAATATGAAAGAAATGATGATTTAGAGCTGAGGAGATATGATGACAGGCTTATTTTGCCATTGCTGTCAGAATACCTTGTCCCAGCCAAACACCATATAATGTGGTTATACAAATGAAGTCACATTAATTTATTTTCACAAGACAGCAACTTCAGCATCAAGGGAGTATTTAAAAAGAAAGGCTGCATGAAAATATATTTTCTTTGGTGACATGCGAATCATGAAAAATATACTTTAGAAATACAGCAATGCCCAACAATGTGCTGTTGTTGGAATTCTATAGTGTTGTGCTGTTTTTACTAAAAAGAACAGCCTGTTTTCTGTTTTGTCAAAAGATTCTACATTCAAAGAAAAATATCTTACAACTTTTTATAAACATTCCATTTGAGGTCTTGTATTCATTAAATGTACCAGAGTTTTGTACTTTTGGAAACAAGATGGTAACAATGTCACTTACAAACTTACTAAAGAATGTGCAGATTATATGTAAACTAAACTGAGATATATTTTTAATTAGCATTTCTCAATATTTTTTCAATAATAATAATAATAATAATTAATTAAAATAAAATAACTTATTTAAGATGTGTGCAATACTATTTTACCATGGCTGGAAGATATTTGTAATACATTTGTTTTGCATTAAAACATTTGTTGTAGCCTATTTGTACTAGTACTGTAGCAGCATCAATGCTGAAAATACATAGGCCTATTGTATTATTTTTATAATGATATCAAACACATTTTAAATGGCATCTTAGAGACATATGTGTTGATATGACATTTGATACAGCATTCATGTATTTCCAGCCATTAAGCAAATATAACCTATAGGCCTACTGTAGATTCTAATGCGCAAAACAATAGGCTAATTGTGAATAAACTACTGTGTGACCCACATCCTGTGTTTCAGGTGTCCCAGGAGTAGCTTGGCATAATCCCTATATGCCTGAATGTCTTGCTGCTATAATTCTTTCCATGCTGTGCCAGCACTGTGTTCTGTGTAAGGCTCATCATGACACAACACATTTGTCAGTTCCACCATCACTCTGCGTTTGGAATAGCATGTGGACATTGTCACTGTGTGTTGTGTAGTGTGCACCATGCTAGGCTATCATTTAAGCCAAGCCTAACACAAACAGCAAGAGAGGATGTCAAAACACTATCCAATTGATTGACATCAGTGTCATATTTCCTAACCGTTATGAGAACAGGACATGTTTCAAAAGAAGTGGACTATTTTACAAATGTCACCAGCATGTCTTGTTTGCTGAAGTATAATTCACATAATGGCTCCTTAACACGAAAGGTGATTATTGCTAAAACTGCCTGTGGTGCTTTGTTAATAGTGTATGATTGAATTCGTACAGATCCATATATCAAAGCAATTAATATAGAAGATCTTGTTAATTAATTTATATATTGTTGGTGAGAAGGTGAGAGTTGTTGTCCTTTTTTTAAACCAGGTGTCCCTGGCTAAAACTATATCTTCGATAACATGTGTTGCTGTCTAAGGCAAAATGTTAATGATGTTTGCCTCCAGAGAAGAACAGCCTGTGCTAATTCTAGCTTAAGAAATCCAAATAGTAAGAAAATATCAACAGGGAAAAGTTAAAATAATTCATGCTCATGGACTTAATTCTATACCATAATGTCCAACAAGACAACATAATGCCTAATCAGATAATTGAGTTCAGAAATCGACAGAATGAATTCACTGTCAGTCTATAAGAGCCAACCATGCAATTTGGATTTTTAAAGCTTAACATTTTCACAAGGCAAAACCCAACCAACTCTATATGTGGCTGTGTGCCATACACAACTCACAATATTACCTTGCACAATGGAAAAATCCCAGGGAAATACAATAAGTGGCTGATCTCTGATAACAGTGTGATTAAGGATTTGTTTTTGCTAATCCAAACTTCCAAAATTGAAAGCTTTATGTGGAATACACAGACATAGTTTCAGAGTCGTATATGTTAGGTCTTTTTTATTTATTTTTTTTCTAGTTTTTGTTTAAATATTCTATATATTGGATTATTTATAAACACGTCCTTTTCCATTCATTCATATTTTAAATATTTTTTATATTTTGATTCAATATTTTGATGAACAAATCATATTTTTTATAACAATTTAATGAAACATAATTTAATAAGTATGGATCCATATATTCATATTTCACTACAAAGCCAAAAATATGGCTGCTATACAGAGTGTTGCCTTTTGGACTGCAAAATTGCGTCTTTGTAGAAATCCGATGGCAACATCCTGAGGAGAGATTAACTGACTGCTATGCTGTTTGATGTACAGAAACCAGGGAACGCTGTCCATAAATATGCACCGCAGCCTCGACGTTACTGTATAAGGTTATTTACTCATGTTGCACTCTGCTGGCCCAGCCTACGCTATCCTCTTCCAAAACACGTCCAGCCAAGAATGATGTCACTTTTTGCCCTGCAGAGGAATAATCTGTTTGCTGTATGCCTGAAGGGCCCTGTAGGAGCTAGATAGTTACCTCTCTTGCAGCGGATTCCATCTGCAACACCACTTGAGGCCCCCTATGTGTGTGCGCATACTGAACATACTTAATCATGCCTGTCATTAGACCTGGACAAGGTCCACTGTAAGGCCTGATACGTGTGTGTTCTAGTTGCACACTATTAATATCCAGCGGGACAAAGTGCTGAGCCATGCAAGATCAATTACTACTTAAATACTGTGGTGACATTGATAACATCCAAACAACGCTATACACAAACATAGATATGAATTCAGAATTATGATATCGACAAGCACCTAAATGCACACAGACACACACACACGATGCAAAATGCGAGGTAGCCTATACTTAAACACACACACACACACACACACACACACACACACACACACACACACACACACACACACACAGATGCGTGGATGCAAAATCTGAGGTAGCCTACTTAAACACACACACACACACACACACACACCCGAGAGAGCAAGTGCTCTGTGAGCCACTTCCTCATCTCCTGCTGCTCTGTCCTTAAACCTCTTCACCCTCCATGCAGGGAGGAGACATGGTGCTCTTTCACTCTTTGTCATGGTAATATCATTAAGCCTAACTGTCCCCCATTTTGCCTGTCAGCTTGCATTTATTTTATTTTCTTTTTGTCTTCTCTCCCTACAGAATGCTCTATCAGTCTTCTGGGGGTATGTCTGAGTCTCTCCCTACATCATTTACAACTCCTGGAACCAATTACATTATCCCACCAAAACCTTTTCAATTCCGACAACTAAACAATGGGCAGAGAAGAATCCAGATATTTTCTCTAGTCCAGCTGTATCACACATTTGCTAATCTTTTCCTCAAATTCCCACTCAAAATATTACTAATATTATTTTGTATTAGATTTTTTTTGCTGTTCTCTTAATCTGCTAGTATATACGGTATATATAAAAACAGATTACTTCAAACAAGGTCTCCTTGACAATGTCTAAAGGAGGCATGTTGTTTGCATTGCTAATTCACAGTGTGTTGCGTTATCTTGTGTGTTTTCCAACTGAAGGTTGATTCCTCCACTAGCTGAGAATCTTGTGGATAGTTTTCACTGTTCCACTATTTCCTCCTTTGTTTTCTGCTGGAGGAATAACCCCAGGAATCTTCCATGCTGCTAGGCCAAAGCCCACTAACGTGCACTTTGTATTCTGTGAGAAAACATATGCACATTACTGGCACAATTACAATTGTTTTAAGTGAAGACTTCAAAATGCCTCTGTCTTCACTAATGTGTTACATGTTACAAGTCATAGATGTTTGCAGCCCATATGTAAATCAGAATATGTTCTTAATTTGTGGCAAGGCTCAGATCTGTGTCAGTCTATCTTTGTCTATTTCACGCAAGAGCTCACATGAGGAAATAGCAGTATAATGCTACAATTTGTGTTTATCCACCATATGAGCATGTATCGCCATGTAAAGATGAATGCCAATTAAGAGTGAGAGGCAGGCTATCCACTTGTTTATTATTTTCAAAGGCAGAGTGATAGACATCAGTGCTGTTTCATCTGTACACTATGTTGCAGTGAGTACAAAGTTACACAGCAAATAGTTTGCTTTGATATGGAGCCATTTCCAGTAAGTATGTGTATACTGTTGTATATTGTTTTAATTGTGCTTCAGGTACTTCTCTATTTAGTTTGCAGAAAGACTATTTAGTGTTGGATTGCTTTGAAATGGATTGTGTGAGTCTCTTTTGGTCCTGACAGCCTAGGTAAAAAATAAAATATAAAAGATGAACAATAACAAAACTTTCCAACATCATTACTCCAGTAACATTTAAAAAAGCAATGGGGCTTTTAAATACTCATATTCTGACAAATAAAAATATCACAATCTCACCGTGCTCTTCTCTTAACAATAGTACGGTATATATTAACTTCTGTGCTGTACGTCTTTTTCCTCTTTTTTGTACGTTTTAAAAGACAAATTATCACTATTGTCTGATGTTGTTCTTCGGACACATACTGTAGACTTGCAATCTAAAGCTGAAAACCCAAAGGAGTTAAACCAATATGGAGATTGAAGCTTGGGTTTCCTATATTTATTCTGATCCTAATCTCTTAACACTCCTGAACTCGCAACAATGCCATGAGCTATAAGTACAATATTTAGTTCACATATTTAATCCTTTACAAATGTCACACATTTTCAAAATTGGTTAAAATCATATAATGATTTACAGTGTCATGCACAGAGACACACAGGCAATACAGCAACACTGGGCAATCATATCAGCCCTCACATGCACTTGCGATAGCCATAGGTGTGAATGTGAGTATGACCGCGGAATCAGTGTCAATTTTACACTCCAATGGGAGCTGTAAGGGAATTCAGACTGTAGATACTGTAGGTTAGTCACAAGCATATTACTTCACACATGGGCATTGAGTCAAGGGTGGTGCCAACCCCCTTCTGTGCCAGGGTATTAATCACTGAGGAGAGGAACTTGGGAGTGAAAGCAATATCATTAGAGCGTCGAACTCAGCGAGGGTGCCATCCTGTTGGCAAGAAATTGAGTGGGAACCAAGGATGCCCTCAGATCATCATGGCGGTATGAGGTGGTTCTGTCTAGGTGCCAGCTTACCGAATATGAGGACGCTGAGACGAAGAGTAGACAGATTCAGCACGTCAGCGGGGTTACAGACAGGCCCAGCGTAAATCAACCTACCAGTTTGGTGTTCCTGAGGTAGGAGATCTGTAGCAGGAGAGAGAAAGAAGCAGCACATTTGTATGGCAACAGACGACTCCCTGATGCAATCATATTCTGATTTGGTATCTAGTGTGAAATCATTATGCTGCTACAAAGCGGTAGTTAATTTGAGCTTCAGTATTGAAATAAGTGACCTCATACTTCATATCAGATAAAAGATTCTTTAGAAAAAAACAACAAAAATGGTTTGCTGGTAAACATGTAGGCCAATGTCATCAGAAACAGCACATCATTTGTTTTCCTGTTCGCTGTTTCGCTGTTACATTTTGCTCAAAATGTTATGAACTCCATTAATTTCCAAAACAGTTTACACAAAACAGCAATAGGATTATAATGTGGTCTCATATATAAGCAAACATTTCCTTTAACTAGAGCTACACCATGAGATGAACCAGGGAGGGAAAATTATGTTAATTTGGGGCTAACATAGTGCTGTGTCTCATTGAGATGAAACACTATGTCCGTACCAAAGAGGGATGTTTCATCATATCATAATACCAACAGCTATTCCTGATGCCACAAGTCATAACCTAGAACATTCACAGCTGCCTATGTTTAAGGGGCTATTAATCCCAGATATGGCTGTGATAAGATGAAACAGTTGGCTGTAAACTATCTTGACTAAGTTGTGCAATACGCCATAATGGTATAAAAAAAAACAGCCATTGTTTCAAAAGGATTTAGTTTCTCTATCGCCACGTGCATTAGATTACTTTTCTACTGCCAGCAATATCACATTAGAAACCATGTGTTATATTCTCTAATGACTCCCTTGAATATTTCTACTATAGATTTGACTCATATTTCCTGTTATACGTTATTGGCATGTGCAACATCATGTTTGTATTGTACTTGTATTATGACATCATTATTAATGACTACATCAATGTAATTGTCTGTATCTATTCAGACAGTGTTTACTCATGAACCTCTAATTATGTTGTATTTATTGGCTAAAAAGAAAAGTCACATTTAACGAATGACAATATTAATCCACCACCAGGAAAAATAAATATATAAATAAATACAAAGCAGCCACTCAGGATGACACTCACATGCTTCACAGCCAAGCTTTTGTTTAACATATGGCCTAACTGTTTGTTTGCCTTGAAGATACATACCCTTCCTCCCTGTAGTACTACAACCTCAGGAGGGCAGTAGAGGCATCAACACCTTCTTTTGTATCTCTCCTTGTTTGCAGTGAAAGGGCAAGGTCAGAGGGGATTTAAGCTTGGCTTACCACCATGTTTCTTGACGTGCCCAGTCTTGCTTTAAGGCAGATGCTTGCCATATACATGCTAACTACTGCAGCAGTAGCCAGTAGGCAGTGTTTATGACACTAGAAGGCAAAGCTACTGTACTTACCCTTTGGCCTTGCAGTATTAGTTAGAAACCTATATTCTAGCGAAATCTTTTATTTCCCCCGCAGCTCATATTGCTGTAGTTTCCTCAACCTCTATGGGTGCCTTTCATTTGTTTTAAATAGCCTTCCAAAGCATACGGTAGCCTTTCATAACCTGTCATTTCATAAATACAATCCAAATGTTCCTGATGTCAGCTCTGTAGAGTAGTAAAAGAGTAGAGAGGCGTGCCAGGCGCTCAGAACTCCAATACCTCCAGGAGGGGTGTGAATTCTTACAATTGTTTGAAATGTTCCATTGAGTCTGTGTGGGAGTGTGTGTTGAGTTTTGTTATGTAGGTTTTTAAATAGGGATGAAATATTTTAGTCTGACATGCGTTATGAGTCTCTCTACTCCAATTGATTTGAACCTTAAGACTGACACAAGTGCCACGCTAAAAACAAACCCCTCAATCAACAACTGAACAGACTGTCCTTCGTACATTTATGTTTGTAACACAGGACACAAACTAGACAGCAAGCCACCTAAATAATCACACTATTGTTTCCTTGGTGGGGTTGATGCAGGACATATTCCCCCGAGGCTTCAGAAGGCCCACGCTCAGAGACGCAGTACGACTGACTTTAAGTCATCCAGCAGTGGCCTCCGTCTGGCATTTTACCCAGAGCACATCCTGTGTGAGCGGGAGCTTTGGAGAGGGCTGCGCGACCACATCAAACAATGGCTTTTTGTTGTAAACAAAGCCAGGGCAGCTTGCCTGGGGCCCTCTCTCTCCCTCTCTCTCTTTCTCCTCCCCTCTCCCTCTCTCCTCGCCCCCCGTTCACAGTCTAGATCCAGTCTGGCTGGCATTATTCTGGACCTACTGTAGGACAAATGCTCGGATGCAACGCAAGTCGGTTCCATTTAGTCTTTGTGTTTGATATCATGAACTTGGCGCTGCAACAAACAAATTCAGATCACTTCTGAATATTAAAATGGAATACTTAACCCAGACACCACCCGGGCCCAGCGATAATACTAAAAACTGAGTCACGTGAGCAAATTTTCAACTACATGACGTAGACTAGTGCAATGTTTTTGTTTATTGATATATGTATCCGCCAATGCAACTGTTTTGCTTTTGGATATGTGGTACCACCCACATTTTTAAGGCCTATATGTTACTCAATGTGCATCTGTGTTTATAATCTGGTCTTTTCTTCGGTTTTGTTGTTGTTGTTAGCCCACTCGTGATTTTAGCAAGTGTACATCATCTATTCCTAATGCTATGTACAGGATGTCCCTCAGGGTTTTTATTACTGTTTTCTTCTAGTGCCACCCTGAGCTGTTAATGTCAACCCCTATCGATGAAGGCTACATAAAACAGCAATCACAGGCGCTAGTCTTCTTGCACGATAACATGGCTGGCGCAGTGACCAGTATGACTAACAAGCTACACTCACCATGAAATTACACTTAATGTCTACCCAAAGGTGCAGAACCGCATTGTCAGATTACACTGAAATACGTTCGCAGCATCCGAAATGCACCGAAATGGTGGACAACTGTACATCACCCGCTACTTCATCTTAGTTCCATTACTGCCTCTCGTGTGACTGGGTGGCGCAAACACAAAGATGAAAATGTGATATGTTTTCACAGTAGGCTTTGCACTTATCCCGTGAATAGCACCAAGCTAGCGTTAGGAGAATTCACTCTGCTCAGCTCAGCTGGTACTGAACTGAACGCTGATCACACTCCAGCTATAATATTGACACCCAGCTCATTGAGATGCTGATGCAAGGCAGCAGCTGGTATGCACACATAGCCATTATCACTACTAATAGTTTTGATCGGAAAGGGAAGCGAGAGGTTCCCATCTCTCCCTCCCAGGAGTCCTGGAGACCCTCCCATGCTATTAGGAGTCAGTGTTGCTCCATTATGGCGTCTATGTATATTTTACCTTCTACTGACACTGTCAGTGATTCAGGCAGAGAATTTATAACAACATGTTAATTGCAAGGTTAACTGATAATAGTTTCATTATTTCTAGTTTGCTCTTATTGTTCATGCCAGGGTAGGTATAGCCTTCATGGGCAGAGCACGAAAGTCTTTTTTTTTTAAATGTTGAATGGAACAGTCCGCTTCACCGCTCTTGGATCCCTTGGGTTTTAGCTAGTTTTTCTTTCCCTTATAGTGTGTCAAGGTCATTCCCTGTTTCCAGGCTTCACAAAACCTGCAGTGGTCAGTCTACCCAAAGCCTGGCGGAGGTTTATATCATGAGAATCTCTTTATACTCTCTGGTGATAGAATGACGAAGCAATTTGTTCTCGAAGATGACGTATGTTGTGAAATGTTAGTAGATAATTCTTTTTAAAACACTTCAAAACCAAATTCAATTCATTTCAGTTCAACTGAAAAACGTGGATTAATTTATTGTAAACATTCATATTCTGTTTCACACGAATTAAAGATTAATATTTTAATCTAACTAGTACGCCATGTCATGTAAAACGCTATTTTACCGATAAATTGGTTGATTTCATTTTTAAAAGACTCGAGCTAAGCTTGAATCCAATGGTGAGACCATGCTCAGACCTCAACATATGGGCCATAAGAGTGTGGTGAAGGAAAGCTTTACCAGAGGGCAAAGGCTAACAGCTTTCTTGTTATTTGGGACGCTGCTCTCTGTCTGCTTCACTACATCTCCAGCTGGAGAATATGTAAATTATGTGGGATTTTGTGTCTGTACATTCATATGTGCATGAATATACACTATGCTGCTGGGACCATTGCTTTCTATACTCTATTTTGAATGACCATTTGATTATTTTGCATGTGCCCATCTTTGGATAGTCCTCTCTTACTGGTAAAGACAACCAGATTACTGGATCTGGTTTATTATACTTTTTACTTTACTTTGCAAGGCCTCTGTTGTCCAGGAATAACTCAGGTGCAGTTATCCAAAATAAAGTAGTAGCCATTTTTTAAAAGAGGAAGGCCCGGAAAACATTTTGCATTTCGACTCTGAAAGGCAATTTTAATGCTGGGCTGGTGGAAGCTGGTTATAGGACTTACTGTGTGTGTGAGTGTGTTTGTGTGTGTGTGTAGGGGGGGGTGGTCATGGCTGGTGACTTTTTGCTTGAACTGCACCAAGGAAGGTGTAAGAGAGGGGAAAGAGGCTATCATTTATTATTCAAATGAAATGAGGTCCGGCAGATGGTAGAAGAGGGACCACTAGCTCGTTGCGGCAGAACAACTCTTGTTCTACCTTTACGATTTGCTCCAGCCGCGACGAAATAAAAAAGGAAGTTCAAAGAGAATCAGCTATTGTGACAGATCACATTAGCATATTTCCAATGAGGAATGGGGGCTGCAGAAATGGGAGGGGGATCAGGGCAGCAGGCACTAATCAATGTATGCTGTGTACAGCCTGCAAGCTTCATTTGTGTGTGTGCGTGTGTGTGCTTCCTTTAGAATAAACTTGGCATAATGCAACAAGGCATCTGTGATTATGTACAGAAGATCCCAAGATAACTTCAAAAGTTCAAAACAAAAGATGTTGGGCTTTATATTGAAAATCATTGTGCAAGTGCACATGTAACAGTCTCGCATGATGCATGCTTTTATTATGTTTTACTATCTTACATTTGTGACAGCCTTATATTGTAACGAGGATGCCTTTTCAGTTGGTCCACAAATTAAAAATGATGTCAAGCACCGGCAAAATATTAAGAACACAATGGCCAAAAGCATGTGTTTCATTTCACAACTGCACGGACAATGTGAATGTTTCTAGAATTCTTGAAGCAAACAAAGGCTCTATTCAATGTAGGGATACATGAAGTCAGGTCCGTTACCATTTGCTAGAGTACTGTAAAACATTGCCATGTGTTCGTTGAGTCCAACATTAAGTTGGCCCTAGGCTTGTAAAATAAAGCCCAGCACGTTTAAGACTTTAGCACCTGTCCTGGTCTTACGTCTGTCCCATCCTGTAAGCAAGGCAATGGGTCTCAGTGTAGGGTTCACGACCCCCTAGGGGGCCACACAATGCATTTGGGTGGTGGTTGGAGCGTGGGGGGCATGAGATTGTTTTTCAGTGAACTATATAATATGATAATATAGATATGATATATTTTGAATCTAATATGTATTATTTTGACATTAATGTGAAAACATTTTCTATATGATGCATGATTTATGTTTCATGCTATTATGTGATACTGGTGC
The DNA here is from genome assembly GCA_025399855.1 of Forbesichthys papilliferus. Taxonomy (NCBI): domain Eukaryota; kingdom Metazoa; phylum Chordata; class Actinopteri; order Percopsiformes; family Amblyopsidae; genus Forbesichthys; species Forbesichthys papilliferus. Next base: position 2,549,722 of record JAODOY010000009.1, on the reverse strand, counting down.
ACTGTTGAGTGGTGTTAGCACCTGTTGGGGTGGGGGGGGGGGGGGTGGGGGGTGGGGGGGAGTAGAGAGATACGTGAGTCAGTATTCACACATACAAAACAACAATGTTTTCTAATGCTGGTTTCAACCACAATGATATGTAGTAGCTCAGGGCATATGAACCACTTCGGCAGTCATGTAGCCAGCCATCAGTACAACAAGTTTATCCTTGTGTTGTTGTTGTTGTTGTTGTTGTTCTTTTAGGTTGAGGGCCCTTCCGCTTATTTTCTGCGGAGAGAACCACTCCATCTCTGATTTAAAATATTGGCCTGGGAAAGGCTTTCGTTCCCGAGGCGCTGACTCTATTTCAAAATCTGAAATCTGAGTGAGTTTTTCTGAACTTCCCTGCGGTGCTGTTCTTTTGGACCACAACAGGCCACAAATCTGGCAGTAAAGGCACTTCCCTCAGCAAAAATACAGCAAATACATCTACCCATTAAAATACAAAGGGATTCTGGTCAGTGTCGGAATGTAATAAAATGTATAAAAAATCCAAGTTTAACTTTACACAAAGGATCTAAGAAAGTCAGAGAACCAAATGGACAATATAAAGATACAAATCACTATATTTTATTTATGGTGTGGAGAAATAAGGGGCGTCATATCCTATTGCAGGTTTTGGTGGTAGACTGAAAGAATTTACTGCCTCTAAAGAAAAACATGCTGTTTCATCAGGTAACACGGCCTGGAGGTGATTTGATCATCACTAATACTGTATTTATATACTGCATTTGTGTCTGGAGGTATGTTCCACAATGGGTTTAATGTAAAGGACAAAATAATTTTATTGAGGTCTGGCAGTATGCTGGGTATGAAAAATTACATTAATACAGTTAACACAATGTTTCTACATATAATTATACTCCAAACCAAACCATGTTATGATTATCTTAAAGATTAAAGCCAACTTTATTCTCCATAAGTCTATAAATCCCCTAAGTCTTTCTTTTAGTTAGGAGGTTTATTGATGCATCAGATTGTATTTCAAGCTCCTAAACAGAAGCACCAGCACTTTCCAGTGTCACCTTGTAAATTCCTCATTGCTGCTTTGCATACCTAGTGCCTTGGAAGTGCAGAGACCACCATGCATGTATGGGGGGGGGGGGGGGCATACCTTTGCAACAGGTTCTACTTTTCTTGTTCTTGTCCCCCACCCAAACACTCCCTCACTCCCTCTGCTTGACAAGACGACCAGAATAGAAGCACCAGAGTGACATTGATGTGCTCGGTGGGCCTGTGAGTTCTCAGAGCCCACCCTGGAATGGAGCTGGCATAGCCTATAGGGACCACCTTTGTGTGCTGCTGAGCACAGGGTGTCTGGGACAATTTATGACACCCCCAAGAGCTGACTGGATTGCAGCCACTTTGACAGGAAGAAATCTCCAGTACTTTGGGTATCATTTAATGTCACCTGCATAGTGGTATATCAAAACAACTCAAATTATTATTTATTAATTACAATATGTATCAATATATTATTAAATTTGCACTGGGCCTTCAAAGATACAGTGTAATCAAATGCAACTGCTCTAGTTTGACTGCAAAGCATGGGAATTAAGAACAGACCAGACCGAGGATGAGACATAATCCATAGCAGATTCTCCCCTCAGCTTGAATAAGGCTTTGTAGCGAGGCTCACCCGACCTGCTCTGCTTGCTCTGGTAACAAGCGTCTTCTGTGACCAAGGGAAAAAATAATTCATAAGCACAGACAAGGCCGGGGCAAACTCTTTCCCTTCCTCTTTGGATGGAAGTGCACCGAGCACTGGAGAATATTTACCTCCCTTCCCCAATGCACACGAACACGCAAGCACACACACACACACCCACACACACACACCATCACCCACTTTTTAACCAGACTTTGCATAAGCCAGTATGCACACAAGGCAAACCAAAATAGATAATAAGAAATGTCTGCAGCACAGAGGAAGAAAATCACCTCTACACGACCATCCGGCGCACTGGCTTGCATTCCACAGCAACTCGGAGTGATTTATTACAACTAAAAAAGACAAGTCTTCCGAAAGACGTTTAGCCACGCAGCTGGTTGACGCCAACTGGGTTTGACTGCTGATGAGCGATGGTATCTTTTTGAATTAGCAGCTTTGTTCTATATCTCCCCGTGATGGATTGTTCTTTCTAAGACTCTTTCAAGATGTGTAAAAATCCATTCCATAATTATTACTTTTTGACTTGACAGACACACAACTTTCTCTTTCCTGCTGGTCATGGTGGTGGTATCATGTAGAAACAGAGACGTCGACTATTCACTGTGCTCATCAAGAGTATATTCAAGGTCCATACAAACCCAATTAAGAATCAATTTGAGGCAGTGTCAGACAGTCCGGCGCCTGGCGAGCGCTAAATGCTTTTGATATGAACATTTTACCATTGTATCGTAGTCGTGTATTGTCTAATGGTCTGGCATGTGTAAAGTATCTGTCACAACGCCTTATGTCTGAATACCTAGGCAGGAACATGTCAACCAGCCTACACACATGGCAAGCAGATGAAATAAAATAAGAGAAATATTGCTATGCCTAGCAATAGCCCATTGGAAGGAAATGTTATACCATAGTCTAGGTCAGGACACTGAACACCAGAACTACAGTAGCTGTGATTGGCATATTTACTTATTTTTAAGTATTGTTTCAGTTCACAGGCAAAGGTCTCAATATCAGACCCAATGTTGCAAATATATTCATTATTAAAACATCATTACCTTAAAAAGTGAAATGGATTCTGGATTCTGGATTTTTGTGAAATTGGCTTTGTGTGTAATGTATATAACTCATTATTTTCATGTATTTATTTCATACATTAGCGGGTTTCTACCCAAACTCACTGTGGATGTCTGAAACTTGGGGTGTGGCGCTGGGGGAAGAGGTAGAGATTGGTGTGAGTGTATGCAGACTAGAGTGGAGAAGAGAGGCTTGTTAGTCACTCTGCTCTCAGATGTGAAATGGGCATGAGATCTCTCAGTGTCAAACCAAAACAACATTTGTGTAATACTGATTTCAACCACAAAGGAAACTTCAGACAAAAATCAAGGAGTATCTCTTTAGGAAAAAAAAAAAACACAACAGCCTATTTGCATCAAACTAAAAAAATAGACCATCTTATGCCATCATTTATAATGCAGCCATCCATTTGGGGTTACATCCATAGAACTTTGGCTACACTGTGTTTCTCATGCGACAGGATGGCTATTTCAAGTTCTATTGCTTTTGAAATTACAAGAGGAAGCATGCACAGCAGATATATATGTCTTTGTAACGCTATAGAAAACGAAATCAACCTCCGTATATAGGCCTACCTATATCCATACTGATACTTATGGCTGTGAAACGATGTGATTATCCTTTGAGGCAATGCTGTATTCTTGAAAATAAATCTCCTTCTCCTTCTCTCCACATGAACAATATGTTCTTGGTGTTGCCCACACCACTCTTGATTAAATAAGCAGGTTTGCTAAATAACTTAAATAGAGGCTCCACTGTATGTATGTTGTTGAATCTGCCCATGTTTCCATTGGATTACATCTAAAGCCTAGTGGCATACACACATATATGACAACCTTGACTACTTATTCTCATAGAGAATTGTGCAATTTCTTTTATATAGTTAGATTTTAGCATTTAACACTGCGACTACTAGAGTTTGTAGCTAATGAGTATGTTTTATAGAGGAAAATGTATTGAATTAATACAATACTATTATATTAATACTTATAATGAAGTTACTTTTTTTATGAGACGTATCTGATTTATTACAGCTTTAAGAACATAACATTTATTTAAAAAATAAGATATTTAACAATATTGTTAGAAGTTACTCAGTTTAACATAATGAAAGCATGATTATCTGTCTTTGTTATAGACTGTTATTTGTGTGCCTGTGTGTGCATGTGTGCGTGTGTGTGTGTTTGTGTCAGGGTTCAACTGTAGTGATGTTCTTTTAAGCTTGAATTTCTAAAAATAGACATAGTCCCAGAAAGCCTCAATGAGTGACAACCGATTCATTTCTTTGGCATGCCAAGGTGGCCTATATTTCCTATTTTCTTCTTAAAAAGTGAACAATTTTGGCCGTATGTCATTTCTAAAGTCATATAGCCTATTGATATAATATGAAATAGTGAAATATACTTAAATTAAAAAATGTACTCCTTAACATGCACACAAACAAAACAGCGTAAAACCATCACGACACCACTGACTGATTTGTTCCAGTGGTTATCTGTGTTGCATTAATCCATGATGTGAGTATTACAAAATGCAAATTAACTCTAAACTAACTTAAATGTATTTTAGTTTCTTTGCAAAGGCTTTTATCATTCTTTTGTGTTAATTTGTTAAGATCAGGTTGGCATATTTGTATTTTAGCAGTGTGAAAAAGACTATTGTTGAATGAAATAATTCGATTTTAAAAATATTTTCTCTGAAAGAAATTATCTTTTCTTTCTTCTCTTCTGCAAGAATCAGACTATCAGCATCTGTTTCCATTTTGCCATGCTTCATTCTGTAAGAGGAAGAAAGGAACAACAGCCAGTCACAGAACAACGGAATAACAACACTGACATAATAACACTCAAAAATAAATATTTACTGTTAGAAACCAAAATGAAGACTAACAATACATTACATTGTATTTCAAAATGCCCCCTAGCTAGAGTTGCTTTCTCTGCTAAATGTGTTTATTTGTGTTGCTTAAACTAAGCTTCTTTAAACTTTTCACAGTTATGAGATAATGATTTATGTTTATTAAACTTCTTAGTATGACTTCCACACATAATATGAAACACAGACATTTCAAGGACAGAGGAAATATGCACAATCTATGCTGGATTATTGTAAAAGGTTAACTTCACTTTCTATGACTGATCAAACTTCTCTTAACTCCCTGTAGTTGATGGAAGTCCCATGTGGAAAAAGATGGAGGGCTACATGATTTCTGAAAAGTAACAAAAATGAAAGGAAAACAATATACAGTATTACATAAGTCACATTAAAGCCCAAAGGCTAGCTTTATAGTATACAAAGGAAAAAAACAAGTGTCAAATAAATTACTGACTAAAAACAGTTCAAAGCTTTTTGTGTTTGAGCAATCTATACACCAAATCATTCAAGATGGTAAAAGATGTGTTGTGTTTGTCTGAGATGTTTACATTTACTTACATATTAGTATTATTATTATTATTAATGTAATATAGGTTCAACTTAAAGGTGGAGTCATAATGCAATGTTACATTTGCAATGTAAGATGTCCTTGAGTGTTTAGAAAGGCGTCCCAAATAAAATGTATTATTATTATTATTATAATGTGCCATTTTTGACCCTTCTATCAAAAACGGTAGTTCCTACATGCATTTTCCTCCCTGTAATTAAAAAACAAAAGACAGCTACTATCACACTGGATGCTGAGTGCTGCATAGAATTAGCCTCATCCCATCACATATGGAACAAAATGTTTATGTCTGGATGGAACAAGATCATTTAGAAAATCCTTTAGAAAAACCCTCAAAATAATTTCAGACACTTGAATGCTTTTTCTCTCTAAATGATAATATTTTCCTTTTCAACTAAGATTCTTTGAATGTGTGGCTTCTTTGTCATAATGAGTAAAACCACCTAAATAACAACTAAAGACAAATTTGCCACAACATTCCCTACTGGCCTCCTGTTTACCTCATAAATGTTTTCTGAGACACCCCACAATCTCGCATGAGGTCTGGCTTGTAATGTGAACAGCACATTTTATGGTGACCTCACATACATGAAGAAACACAAGCAAAGACAGCATCTATAAGGGGGAGCAGGACTGAAATGAAATGACACATTAACTATGTGGGGGGGCTTCTGTAAATAAAAGCCACAAATATGCTACTTCCACAAATCTTCATTATGCAGTTTATTGTTCCTGGAACTTTTGCTGTAATTAGATAATATAAAGGAAATAACATGAAAGGGATTCATCTGACTGAAAAAATACATTTATTTAATATTTTCAGATATCGTCACATACAGAATACAAATGCTGGAAGGAGAAAGTTTAGAAGAAATTGTAACAATGCAGAAACTGCATGATGATGTGATGACAATGCAGACAGTACATATGTTTTATTAATGCTGGTGTCAAAAACCAACATCTTAAGTTTATACAATATACTATTATGTGACAGTACATGTGTATTGTATGGGTTGTGTTTTGCCATCACGTGTTTTGAACTAACATTCCAGAGAGGCAGGGAGGTGTTTTTTAAAATCTAGTTTCTATTCACTGAAGAAATGTCTTGCATTTGGTGATATTATAATTTGAAACTGGCTACTGCTCCGTTATATTACAAATGTAGAAAATAATGTGAGAATGTTTCGTTCAGGGTAGAACCAACAGTGATGTGTCCCACCTGAATGACTGTGTATTAAAATGTGGCATTATACTGTAACAATTACAAGTCTTGTGTCATTTTGTTGTGAGGCAACATAAATGCATGTTCTCATTACTTAGAAAAGAGAAAATGCCTAATTTGTGATATTCCGATGCTGATAGAGTTGATATCTAATACTCTATACATAAACATTACTTTTATAAATATGAATATGTGCTGCTAGATCAGCATTATTACATCTGGTTCCTCTTAGTCTATTCTATATTATGTAAAATTATGCCTCAGAAAACACGCAGGCTGTGCACTAATCCTCTCACTTTCCACCTGGTAAATATAACACATATTCAAATTTCCCATGAACAGCCACAGTTTTATTTTTTTTATTTTGTATTAAAACCTTATGTAACAGAGAGCAGTGGCCTTCCCATATTATATTGGCCCAAGAGAAAATGACAAGAGTCCCAACTTGCAGTCACATTTATGCTACATATTTCTCCTGTATGCCTCTTGCCTAAATTTGCAACACATCTTTACTTGTGTAACTTCTTTTACAATAGTCATGTTATTCTTTTCCATCTTTTTTATTTGACATAATGTTTATTGTGTATATTTGATTATTTTTAATTTGACATTTTTCACCATACATTTGTTGTGTTAATTGACTGCAAAATCTGCACATCAATCATTCAAGTTATGTTTGTGTATTTTATTAACAAACTGGGAAATGTGTCTGAAAACATTTATACATTGCTACATTATATA
>JAODOY010000009.1:2510411-2529974 GCA_025399855.1 Forbesichthys papilliferus | reverse complement strand
TATATATATATATATATTTGTGTGTGTGTCATATTTAACCCATACAGTATGTGAAGTATATTGCTTTGTTTGCCTAACATCAGGTTAATTGTATTAGTCTTTTGAAGCCTTGTGTTTTCAGTCATACATTAAGCTATTTTTCTCTAGCCAGCAATCAAGGCGTTCCATTGAAGAGATGAAAAACACGGTATGGCAGTAAGAACAAAGCAGTTGGGGAAAAAAGGTCAAACTTTGATGCAGCTTTTTTCTAAAATATTAATTATTTAAATACGCTTTGCATTTGTTTTTTTATTTTGTTAGTTTAAAAAAAAAATTCATCCAAATTTCTGTTCACCTTGGAAATCTTGACTTCATCTTTGGAAAACTGTGCTGGACACATTAAGCTTACTTTGGATACAGGATAATGGACGCATGTTGCACAATTCTCGACTTAAGATTCTCCCATTCTTCCCAAGATGTTGGCTACCAGTCCTATTGGGAATAAAACAAGATGAAAAGACAAACAATCCTGAAGCCCTCCTGCTGTGACCTCTGCGGGGGCACTAAAGGCTACACCCTTCTTTATGCTGCAGAGAAAGCATCCCTGTCAGGCCCAAGCCCAGAACAATGCAGGGCAGCCTAGGGGAACAGGCCTATTTGCATGCAGCTGTTTGCCGTTTCCCGGACCACAAAGGCCAATCAAAGGGTCCTTAATGAAGGATGACAAGCGTCAACCAACGCCTTTGCTCTCTGTCTGTGCCTTCCCTCGCCACTCTGTCTCCCCCACAAAAAAGACCACTTTTTCTATTCCAATGAACATTCCAGGAGTCTTTTTTTTCCCTTTCTTCCCGCTGATTTGCTGTTAGAGGGGAGAGAAGGAGAGCGTTTGGTTTCCATAGGCCACTTAAGAACATAAACACACTGGCAAAAGTAGACCAGACATGAGCCTAAACTTGACTGTATTTCCTGGTGTTTTCAGTTGCCTAGCAAACCTCCCTTATTGTTTCATTTAGTGACAAGGGTTTTAAAATCAAGTGTTGCATTGTGGGTGCATTTTCAAATGCACCCATTTGTGCCCCAGTGCCATCCCCGATATTAAGGGTGTTGATATGAAACAAAATATGTATTATGAACACAGATTGTTGCTAGTGAATTATAGGCTGTGGACCAGAGAAGAGAATCTCTAGTAATGCAACACATTGAGAGGCGGTCTTGGCCTCGCTTTGCTCTCTCAAGCTCAATAGACAGCTTAGCAGGCAGGTCAGGGGGAGGAATCTAAAAAGCTACTTTCCCTCCAGTCACTCACTGACCAGAATGCCTGATAAGGCGTCATGTCAACAAGGGCAGCAGTGGGTATCACAGCCAATTATGGCCCAGTCAGAATGGTAACGGTGGCATTTTGGTTGATATATTACATTATTTTCTTGGCTTGGATAGGCCCTTAGTATGATTTAATGTCAGGCTGAGGTGCAGATAAAGAGAGTGCATTCTGTCTTTTTGCAGGCAAGTAATATGTTATGGATTTTTGCTGCAGTTTTCTCAACAATGTTTTCCCTGCAGCTGGTGCCCTTCTGTCGCAGTCTTCAATTGCTGCGAAGTTGAGCAGTTAAACAAAGGATGGGAGGACAAGATGAAAAGCTTTTTACACTTCCTGAAGACATTGATGCTGGTGCACAGAAACAATTTGCTCTTTTTCCAAATCCTCTGCGAGCTTGTTTAAACATAACGTCTTGCAGAAGCAAAGAAAAATCAAACGTCCTTTGTTGCTGCTCTGTTCAAAAAGTATTTTCTATTTAATAATGTCTAAATCTTAAGAAACATATGAATCAGGCATGAGTGTTTTGTCCCTGCTATCAGAGAAAACTATTTTCTTTTTACTTTCATAACATTTTTGTAGAACCAAACATATTATATATACTGTATATATAAACAGGACGATGGACATCATATGCATGTAGTTTACAGTATATAGGTATTGATGAAAACTCATATATCATGTGCTTTATCAAGCATCTTGTAGCTATAATGTTTAGTTGAATATAAATTATAATGAATGTGTTTACAGCTTTAATGTTTTAATTAAATGCGTCTTGTAATGAAATATACCTTATCATATACACTCAACTTCTGACAATACAGTATCAATGTTGAATAGGTGCTATTCATTTATACATGTCAGAAAAGATTATCAGCTGAATAAATATTATATAATAAATATAGTATCCAGATATTTACACCAAATACTCAGTATTGGTCGGGTTTGCACTTTATGCAGATTTAGACAATTCTATAATTTGCCAAATTACTGTACAAATTGTCAATACAGCCATACATGGAACCGAGGCTTTCTGCAGTTAGTAGGCTATAACCATTTGGCTACAAGGCCATTTGTCCTTCTTGACTGCCAGTACAGTTTAGATACTACCATTAATTGATGCAGTGTTAGCCTATGACTAGAACGATCCATACCAGGCAGGGATGAGGCTGGTAAGGCAGAGGTCTAATCAATAGCTGGGGCTGTGTTGACAGCAGCATGCTATCAAACCAAGGGCTTCTGATATATGTCCATAGTCACTGGTAGACAGTGAGAAAAGAGAGGCTAAGGTACGGCGATGTGTGTGTGTGTGTGTGTGTGTGTGCGCGTGCGCGTGTGTGTGTGTGTGTGCGCGCGCGCGCCAGTGTTCCCTATGGAGGTTTCTGTGGTTAGATTTTGAACACACCATGAAGCACATTCTTTTGGTCTGGAGCTAGCGTGATAAACCCGTCACTACTTTCATGAGGAATGGCAGGCGGGGCGATCATTAGTCTCTCCGACGAAGCCAGGGACTCACTGTGTTTCATCATCTGCTACACTGGCCAGGTTTTCAGCAAAGTAATTGTATATGTAGTCCTTATTTCTCTTATTGCAACATATGGAGTGACCCCACGGCCACACACTTAAGGGCTAGGCCAGGCTGATGTCGCTTAATGATGCGATAAACATCCCAGTTTAGCAAAATATTCTGGCCATTAGATCACAGTATTACTGTATATGTCAATGAATAGTGTAACAGTAGTGAATTCATATCATTAGGTTAATATTTTCTTAAATGGCTATTATAGTCCATGCAGAATATTGCCGGCTGATGTGAAAGGACTTTAACAATATACATTGGACAATGCTAGCCGCATTAGTTTAGGGTTTGTGTCGTGGAGAATGAAATGTAATATCAATTATAATTGCGTTATGTAGGCACTGCAGGCTCGGATGACGGGCAGACATGTGTTTTGAATTTACAATGTAGGATTTTTCAAGCCGGAATCACTTTAAGTTTGAAGAGTTCCTACAATGTTAATTGCATCAGGCCCTGACTGTCAAAAGTGTGAGCATAATTAGTGTGTGAGTGCCAAGTGAACCCGGGCGCTTAGTGTTACTACATGACAATGCTTGGGAGCCAATGGGAGCAGGAGAAAGGTAAGAGGCTGAAAGGAGGGCTAATTAGGAGAGAGCAGTGGAGAAAATACAAATTGTAGCTCCCCGGGGACTTTGCATTGCAGCGAACAACACAGATTATTGACAGTTCAAGCCTTGCCTTTCTTAAACAGATCACATTTGCATGTTCTACTGTAGTTAATTATTTTCTCTGAACCAGACACAATAGTCCTACTGTAAATGTTTCAGCATGATTCTGTTCTTTCTTTCTTTCTTTCTTTTTTTCATAAGGAATAAGGGGTGACCTTTACATATTACTTGTTGAAGGGACAAGGCAAGACCTATGTGAAATAGTTAATTTTCAGTTCAGTTACTGTATTTGGCCGCACTCCCTTCCTTCTGCTGTATGCTATGTACTGTATAGATTTTTCCTCCTGTGTGGACTCCAGACAGTCCCCTCTTCGATCGCCCGCACTGTAAAATGGATTAAATTACACTCCATTCTGCTGGGATTCCGCTTTTTTTCTATATCATGCTTTACAGAGAAGCTATAGCAAAAGAAACAAATAACGGAACTTGAGGTGCCATAAAATGAAACGTTCTTTGTCCCGTTTCATTTATCTGTGGCCTGCGAAAGACTACAGGTTGGGGTGGTTTGTGTTTACTGTAGCATCTATATTTGCGAAGACTTTTATGAACATGCCATTGGTCCCTTGTTACTTAAATGTGTTGGGTTAGCTGACATTCAACACCACAGAGAAATAGGAAGACATTGAATTGTTTTTTCCTTCCTTGTCCCTGTGCCTTCTGTTTTAGACAGTGGCTTAAATTGTTGCCCATACTTATTTGACATTTTCTTTGTCCAATGTCTTATTGTACAGAGCATGTTCAGTACCTCTAGAATCAGAATGAGGTTTTTCATCATGCGCACATATGTATGTCTACAGTAGACCTATATAACACATTAATTAAAGGTATAGTCAACAATCGTAAGATAATATACATTTAGTCATTTTCAGCGAATAACTGCTCACAGGCTGCTACTGTAGTGGCCAGACTGTGTACGAGAATATAATATAATCTGGTGTTTCTACACAGCCCAGGCTCTGTAAATAGGAACACAAGTGGTGCAGACTGCACCACACAACAATATCCTAGCCGTGCAATGCATTTCCAATGTGAGTGGCAGAGCTTCTGAGGGAGCACTCTATGGCTTTCAAGGGAGCGATTTTTTTGTGTTTTAATGATAATTAAAAATCAACAAGCTTTCTCCAGAATGTCTGACTATACCTTTAAGAGCAAAACTCTGCATTTAAAACATCTACATAATTGAAACCTGAAACCGCTGGTAGCTGATAAGCAATTCAGCATCTCTTGTGTTCATTAATTTACTTTACATAAAATACCATCTACCATCTGCATCTCTTCCTGCCTCTCAGGGTTCAGCCGTGCAGCTCTGCCCTTTGGGCTGGTCAGGCGAGAGCTCTCGTGTGAGGGCTACGCCATTGATCTCCGCTGCCCGGGAAGTGATGTCATTATGATTGAGACAGCCAACTATGGGCGGACCGACAATAAGATCTGTGACGCTGACCCGTTCCAGATGGAGAACGTCAACTGCTACCTCCCGGACGCTTACAAGATTATATCACAAAGGTAAAAAAAGAAACCCTTGGGGGGTATTTCACTTCACGAACACACCAAGGAGCTGAGATGTTTCGGACTGCCGGGGTGATGGGCATTTTCTTTTCCTGCTGCTCAGTCGCTCTGGTACACAGAACAATAATGTTTTTTAATATATATTTTCCTCACATTATATTAAAAATAAACCCTCTTGTTGTTCATCCACCTACACACAAAGGCTGCCTAAATATATATTTTTCCCTTTCATCACTGCATTCTGTAGGTGGTGTTTTATAACTGGTAAAACTGGGGCGGAGATTAAATCAGACAGTAAGGTGACATCTTGGGAGCGAGCTGTGAATGTGATACAACGTTTTGTAATAGTCCCTGTTTTGACTAAGAATCAAACTAAAACAATGGGAGAAAGACCCGCAGATGGCTTCTAATATGTTCGCTGTTAAAGGACAACACAGTTCCACTGCTTGCTGCAAAACCCCAGAGGTGTTTGTGTGTTTAAAGGGCTTTCAATGAACTATTCATAAACGGTAACCAGCCCAGTTCACCGTTATGTCCTAACCTGTCAACCCCCACCACATCACCCTGTTAGTAAGCTACTGTACAGAAACTACGGCTATATTAGCTCCCATGAGATGTGGCACTGCAGAATAGCTAATCACTTCCCCTTGTCTTATGCCGTCCTGCTCCATTTTACAGCACAGTCGCCGTATTCTCTTGTAGTAACACAACACTGGTGGTGTCCATGTCCCCTCAGCTTTGACTGTAAGCTATTACCGTCTGCAGCAGATGTGTTGACAACTGACTCCCCCAGTTGCCAAAGCTGCACCTCAACCCTATCTCCATTGAAAAAGCCCTAGGGGCAAAGCGTGAGTGTGAGCTTTCAGAGGAATCTATGCCACTAGCGGTCAACCAAAATTATTCTAATGGTCTAGATCAGAGGAAATGAGATCTTACCATAATTAGGGTGGATGTAATGACCAGGGGTGTTCAAATCATCCTGAATTGCATTAAGGAACTGGAAACGGCCTCTATTGAGAGGTTTAACGATTAAAAAGTTCTAACAACTCTCCTTCTATCTTCTTCTGTTTAGTTTTCAAGCACAATTCTCCAATTGTTTAGCACAAACATAATAAATGAAAGCTTCTTTTTCATACCAAAATATTTTGCCAGCCATGATTTCTTGTTCGACAAGTGTTCTTATTCAATATTCATGAGAAATTTGGATTTCCATTTATTTGTCCCACAAATTTGTTGCACTCTAAAATAGCATATTCTAAGTAGAGGAGTCGCTTGGGACTGATTTATTTGAACTATTATGTAAAACAAATAAAACTGTAAATAATGAAAAATACTCTTTTGCAACAAATGTAAGAATGTCGAGTACATATTATAACATTTTTTATTTGTTGTCATTATAAACTAATTGTCGATAAAATGTGAATAAAACAGTTTTTTTCAAAAGATTGAAGGCTAAATTACAGTTGCTGCCAAAATTAACACTTAAGAGACAACAATAAGAGACAACCTCATTGTATTTAACAAGCACTTAAATACATCTTTAAACCAATATATCCAGTAATGGTCACATAAATTAAGCGTTTTGTGTTGAAAAAGCATACAAGTTAATTCAGGGCTTAGCAAAAGTACATATTTGGGTATTTGGGTTGTGGACATTTTTGAGGGCTTTCTTTGGCTCTGATTGTGGTAAGTTTATGCCCTCAGGCAAAGGATTGTGACATTTTTCATAATTAAAAATATGAGGCATGAGTTTGAACCGTATAGTCGACAGAACCCTCCCAGACACATCCTGTTAGAGGATATTGCCTTAGGTGTTGGAGCTGTTGATGATGATGACGATGCTAATAATGAGAAGATTGTGATTAGATGGGTGTCTGAAAGGTTAGAAAAGTATTAACTGCTTTGGCCACTGTTTCACTTTAACATAGTTTACAATGCAGTGCAAAATGTGATAATTAATTGTAATGTCTCATCGGGCAAATATGGTATTGATTAAAGCCGGCAAATACTGTATACGTATTTAAAAATTACAGACAACTTCTGCATTGTGGTTTGTTGAAACACAATTCAATTATTAGGAAAATGCAACACAATATAAAGTGATTTTAGTATAGCTGCTTGATGAAAGAAACTGGCAGCTCTGGTTTTATACTATTAATCGCAGAAAACAGTATTTCAGGGAAATGGAGAAAACGAGGATATCCTGTGATTCAAATAATACAGCAATTGAAATGATCCTATAACCTACTTTACCGGAATGTACAGGACAATACAAATTCAGCTCATAACGATCTTTTAATGCAACAGTCGACTGTAGTGGTTTATTTATATTTAATTGTCGCCACAATATATTTTAAACATTAATATAGCAGCAAAGTATGTCTGTATTACAGATATAACTAGCTTCCTGCGCAGAGAATGCCATCATTCTCTGTATGTGTTGTAAGCTGAGCTCTTCTGTTCTTTGTTTTCATATCCGGGCCAGCCGCAAAGGCGTGTGTTGCCCACAAAGCATTTGTTTTAGTTTGAGATGCTGGTGTACTTAATTATACATTTAGTGGCAGAAAGTCATATAGAGGCACTTTAAATATAAGTAAAACATATTTTCAAAACTTGTCAAGTTGGTCATTACCTTTGCAAAAAAATACTAATATGGGTGTGCTGGATGTGCAAATATCCAATAAGTATGTAAATAAATAAATGAAGAAACAAACACGTACTTTTGAATTATCCATAGACTCAAACCGAATACATTTTTAAAAGTTAATGTTGCACTTTTATGCTGCCAGTCAATTTGACATTTGAGGCTATAGACAGCTTGCTTCAAAGCTAGCAGTAGCTCTCTTGAGCATGCACTGCAGTCTAGCCTAAACATGTTGTGAGATGCCTAAATACAAATGCCAATGGTAACGCATCAGTTACTTTAAGAAAAGGAAAAACACTTCTGTTGGTCCCTACAAACAAACAAACTCCCTACAAACTGCCCACAGGCAATGTAGCGACACAAGTTTATTTGAAAGTGAATCAAGCTGGTTACAAAAATATAACAAAAATAACATTTCCAGTGGTTTTGGTCAATGCTAAGGCACCCTGCCTAAGTAAATGGGTATTTATCACAAGCGGTACACAATAGTGCTTCCATGTCTTTTGGAAATGTGAGAGTCACTCTTTTAAATGTTGCAGTAACTGAGAGGTTCTTGCATTACCAATGATTCTTTTAAAGCTATACCATATGCCCAATCGGCATGAGTTTTGCTTTTGACCTTCTGTAATATTTATCTCTGTCTTGCAAATTGTTGAATGTCCTATTTTTTTTTTCTTGCTGTGACAAATATCTGTTTGCTTGTTATTGCTGACAGCCTTTCCAGTCCCTTACCCTCAGGAGATTTTGATTGAAGTGGAGCCAATTTCATCTTATATTTGCACGAATTTAGTTATTCTCTCTCTCTCTCTCTCTCTCTCTCTCTCTCTCTCTCTCTCTCTCACACTCACACTCACACTCACACACAAACACACACACACACACACACACACACACACAATTCAAGAGGAATTCATCAGCTAGCCTGTTTCATATTGAGGGCAAATACTTCTTATAGAAATTCAAAGGGCTCCTTCTCTTTACTTGTGTCAGTTCAGTTAACTGTATGTCACAGGCACCTTTTGTGTGAAATTAATAATTGTCTTCTGTTTCAATAGCAGTTTGAAGAAGATCAATGTACCCTGGCTAGAGAGGTTCATATGACCTTTTCTCTTTTTATTTTAGCAACATTATTCACCGACTTACATCCTTCTGCTTCTTACGACCACGTAATATTCTTAATGCATTCATTCCTTTCTCTGTTTACCAAGGTTATAACTTTACTTCATCAAATAATGGTCCTACATTCTATTTCCATTGTTGTTGCAGAGGCACTGTAAACTGGCTGCTTTATTGATATGTTTCTTACCAAGTGATGCTGAATCCTCTGGTCAATCTTGTGTTCTAGGTGCAACAACCGTACGCAGTGTGTGGTTGTCACTGGCTCTGATGTGTTCCCTGACCCATGCCCTGGGACCTACAAGTACTTAGAGGTCCAGTATGAGTGTGTGCCCTATAGTAAGTATCGCCTTATTAATGAGTTTGAAATGTTTCTGGTTGAACCAATGTGTTGTACTGCAGTATTTACTCTCTCTGAACACATAAAGTAGTTCTAAGGTGTGAATAGTTGACATGACTAGGCTGTTTACCTTTGAAATTATTCCCACATGCCTTTCTGAACGACATTCATGCATAAATCTATTCTTATCCTCTGGAAATGGAGGTAAATACGCACTGTATATTGATATGTACTGTATAATTTTGCGACCAAATTAACGTCTGCCCGTGATTCCCACCTTGTTTGTACAAAAGAATATCGTTCTTGGGTTTAGTATTGAATTCACCATAACCCTCCTTAGTAATGGTAATCATCTAAATGTAAGTTAATCTTCATTTTAAAGAGATTACTTAATGGAACAAGCCCCTTAGTATTGAATATGAATTGAAAACATTTGTTCAAATGTTCACTTGTCTCTCATTTTCTTTCAAACTGATCTTTTGTTTTTCCTCCAATCTTTTTCCTAACTAACTCGCTGCTCTCAATTCTTTACCTTCCAGCTTCTCATATTGCCTCTAGCATCTCACCTCCCACTGTATGCTGCCTCAACAATCTGAAAGAAACCACTAAAGGAACTTCATATTAGACCAGCTGTTCAGTCATTGCTCATTTACAATTGTGCTCGTGGGCTCATAAAAGACAGTTTAGCATGTACAATTACTTCTATGTAAATGTACTGTAGTACGTGTGTGGGTGAGTGTCTTGGGAACTCAGTTCTGACTTGTGACTTTTATGTTTTAGTAAATTCCATCTCCAGTCAATAAAATACCAAAATATCTTTATTATGGCACCGAAGAGACACTTATATCACAAGTGCTTAATGTCATTATGTACTCAACGGTGTTATTTTCATATTTTCAGCCCTACAGAGAGAACTGCACGTAGGTTCTGTCCAGTTCTAACTTGTGGATTTTTACATTCTAGGATAAGAGGCTGTCGTCTAATAAACAATCCTTATCTCCTTATCCTCCCTCTTATTCCTTAAACAGTCCCAACATTCCCGGTCACATCCTCTAACAAGTTCTTGTTACCTGCTCGTTGACTCACGATAACCTTTCTCTCCCTTTTGCACTCTTTTTTTTCGGCTTTCTTTTCCAATGCCTGAAATAGAAGTGGAGCAAAAAGGTAAATGAGTGGTCTGGTATCCGCCCCTCCCTCCCTCCCTCCCCTCCCCACTCCACCCCACCCCACCCCTCCTCCCCTTCCCTGCTCCTTGTCCTGTGGTGTTGAGCACAGCCCCTCACATCCCCCCCGCCCAGATTGCGACTCCTGTCCAATGCTAAACCCTTAGCATTTACAAAAGCGACGCCTGAGAAACGACGTTCAGGCCCCCGGTGAAATGTACACCCTCTCTCCTGGCGACGTGGCCACGTTGTGAAGGGGAGTCACCAACCCGATTTGGTGGCCGTCATCTCAGGGAGATCTCTTGATTGTGTTCCTCTACTTGTGTTTGATGGCTGAGACGTAGTTTGCCTGACCCAACCTCTACTGCATCCTAACGCACGTGACTTGAGGTGGTAGCGATGGCTGAGTGAGATTGGCAAACGAATCCAAGAAAAGGAACGCATCACACGCGTTCCGTGTTACTTCCAGGACCAATTAGTTGAGTCTTTGCCTTGGCCTCCCTCACCCATCTGTAGTAGAGACAATCCTTTACCGCTGTTCAGATTATACCCCCCCCCCTCCCCCCCTCCTTCCCTCCCTTCCCCCACCAAACCCCATGACCCCCACTTTCACCGCTGCTTTGCTGCCACCACTGTCATTGACAATCTGTTGATCACCTCCCTCCTCAAGATGTCAACTCTTTTCCCCTTATCATTTTGGTTTGTGACGTAAGTCACTTGAGTGTGCATGTGTGTCTGTTTCCCCAGATGTTAGTGTGTGATCTTTGCCGTAAGAGACAGGCTTCTGTTTAAAAAAGAAACTAGGATATTCCTACCTTACCGATTTCTCATCTCTTAAATTTGCAGGATTTCTTTCTCTTTACTCTTTACACTTTCTTTTTTTTTTTTTTTGTGCTCAGCTTTTATTTTATTTTTGTCCCATTTAGCGCGTAGCAGCAGGCACTTGAGATGCAAGTTCTCACAGCCTCGCATTTGTCATTGTGAATAATCACCCTGGCACACTATTATTTTCTAATTTCTCCTATTCATTAGCAGTAGCACAAAACAGTAATTTAATAATTTGTCCAAATTTGCACTCCCTGATCTTTTTGTCCCCGCAATCAGTTTGTACAGCAGCAAGAACCTGTCTTTTTTGTGGTTTTGTTTTGCCTAATATGATAGTGGTGAAACATTTATCCTGACTGTATGTCATCTTGCTTCCTTCTCTGTCACTAGTCTTCATTTGTCCCGGGACTTTGAAGGGTATAGGAGCGCCCACTTTTGCCTACGAGGCCGAGCAGCAGGCGGGGTCATGGTGCAAAGACCCCCTCCAGGCCGGAGACAAGGTGTTCTTCATGCCCTGGACGCCGTACCGCACCGACACCCTGATCGAGTACGCCTCTCTGGAGGACTTCAAGAGCGGCCGGCAGACCACCAACTACAAGCTTCCGCACCGCGTCGATGGGACGGGCTTCGTGGCCTACGACGGCGCCATATTCTTCAACAAGGAACGCACGCGCAACATCGTCAAGTTTGACCTGCGCACGCGCATCAAGAGCGGCGAGGCCATCGTCAACAACGCCAACTACCACGACACCTCGCCGTACCGTTGGGGCGGGAAGACGGACATCGACCTGGCGGTGGACGAGCGGGGCCTGTGGGTGATCTACGCCACGGAGCAGAACAACGGGCGCATCGTGTTGAGCCAGCTCAACCCGTACACGTTGCGCTTTGAGGCCACCTGGGAGACGGCCTACGACAAGCGCTCGGCCTCCAACGCCTTCATGGTGTGCGGCGTGCTCAACGTTGTGCGCTCCACCTACGAGGAGAACGAGAGCGAGGCCAGCAGGAGCCACATCGACTACATCTACAACACCAAGCTGAGCCAGGGAGAATACATCGACATCTTGTTTCCTAACCAGTATCAGTATATCACCGCTGTGGATTACAACCCCAGGGACAACCAGCTGTACGTGTGGAATAACTTTTACACCCTGCGCTACGACCTGGAGTTTGGGCCCCCAGACCCTGACGAAGGTAAGTCTGTTTTGGCTTGTTTGTTTTGCGTTGGTTCGTTTCCTGTGTTAAGTTCCCTGTCTTTGCAAGAGGCAATGAGTATGTGTTCCACCGCTGCCACGTGCCAGCATGCCACAGACGACTGCCTTTTAATTTTGGATGCAATTCAGGTGTGATATAGAAAAGACGGTTGTGTTAGTCTTGGGAAGAGGGCTCATTTGCAGACAGAAATGACAGATTCACCTTGGAACGAGGCACGGATCCCAGAGGGATGGAATGTTGCTTCTTTATTACCGTGGGCCAACCCAAGGCACTCGCTGTAGCTGAAGCCGGGACCAATCACCTCCCTCCAGTGTTTGCAATGGAACTGTATAAATTTGCGCACAGTGCGGCAACCGTCTGCCTCGCCTTTTGGGATTTGGACTGACGTTGCCATAGCTACCTCTTCAACTCTCCACTGGTCGGCGTTGACCGTAGTACGGGTATGTAGTTAGGAGGCTCCACAATATTGTGGCATTGGCATTAAGCCCCTCCAAGAGCAAGCACGTAAGCACGGCCATTATAAATCAAGGCAGATGACAAGGTTAGCGGAATGACTGCATGGTGGAAAGAGATATCAATAACAGCAAGGCGTTTTGACTTGCCGTCATCGGGGAGAGGGGGGGGGGGGGGGGCGGCCCCCAGACATGTCATCAGACGGGGCCCTTACATCACATTGATAATGGCTGTAATTACCTGACGGCGGGCTCCTTATTCTCCCTCTGCGAGCGAGGCTGAGGGAAAACAGGGACACAAACCCAAGTCTCCGTAATATGTTGCCCTCGGAGCGCTGGTTCAGATTAACGTTACTTTTATTTTATTTTACTTTTTTTTTTACTTCTGGATGTTTCCTGCGATGGTTTGTCGGCGGGTAATGTGATTCCTGACCGGGGCTATTGCGAAGCTGGTCGATGTCTCAATGGAGGTGGTGTGCTCATGAACCCTGACCTTGTGTCAGCATGCAGCCTGTTTGTTTTCATGCTCTTCAATGGAATCTCCCTAGCAAGATATTTTAGGGCCCAAGGGGTCCCCCCACCCCAATGTTGTGTCTTGTTTTACAGAACAACCACAGCCTTTGTTAGGATTAGGCTACGTTCATATGTAGACATATAGTGCTTTAACCTGAATGTTACCATGAAAGCGGGCTGCCCACGCTCTTTTTCACATCCATTTTGTTCACATTGCGTAAATGTAATTAACAAGTCAATTATCATAATTATCCTGCTTGTTTCACATAAACCTCACAGATATGTGAAAAGTGGCCATCACTATGCATTTGCAATGAAGGCTTTAATGTTCACTCTCAGCTACTGCAATGCCTCGGTGAACACTAATGCCACATAGGCTCTGGATCTGAAATGAAAGGCAACTAACAGCACACAGTTGTTGATTGTAGCCATTATTTTGGGCACTCGTTTCTACCATTGTTCATCCTTGATCCAATCTAAAATGCGTAAAGGGTATTTGCGGCCGAACTGGCCAGTTTGGATCATTAAGAGTACTTTATGAGAACATTTTGAAATGCCTCTAATTTTGGAAAAGGAGAGGGTGCAAAAATGGTTGCCTATGCAGGCAGGGGTTGTGAATGGCACATGAAAGTAATTGGTTTGTGTTTATTAAGAGTTTTTCCAGGTCCAAACCTTTAACTTCTTTACATTATAGCTATTAGGATTTATTGTCGCTCACAAGAGTTGAATTAAACAACCTATCCTGCAGGGTAATCTAATGGTGCTGAAATAACGTCTGAAACTGAGGAGCACTTGAAGCAGAGAGGAAATTAATTAGGCCTATTAAGATTTATGAACCAGAGTAAAGTTCCCCCAAACACCAAAGCGCTATGTTTCCCTCCTTCACTTATTGTAGCAAGAATGGGACATCTTGAGTCACCTCTTCTGTCAAAAACATCCAGCTTAGATGTGATGCTCATGCAAGAAAGGCATGGAATTGCAAAGCGGATTAGATGTCTATATTTAAAATGTTTAAGTGAGGGGATCAAAGAGGAAACAGGACAACAGCAGCCTATCTGTGTTTACTTCATATGATGTGGAATGCTTTTAGCATTCTACAGCTCTGTGTCTAGGCTGAAGGTCTTATTGATGATTTATTTGATATTTTCCTAGTCTAACACATTTCAGGGAAATACCCCCACTCCAATAATCAATTCCTCCTTGTGCAAGAAAGGTGCATGGTAATTTTTATTTTTAAGCGCTAAGTGCTAAGTGCAAAATATTGTTGAAGCATTTTCTGATACATTGATTGGATTTGCTCCCATGAATTCAAGAAGACCATCAGAATAGACATTAATTGGTTCAGAGCATTTGAGTAACAAGAAGGGACAGGAGATAATTAATTTGCCTGTGAAGAAGAATTGATCGGAAGATGATCACATAAAAGGAATGTCTTCATGCTAGCCGTTGTCAAGGAACCGAGAGCTTCGCCACTCTGGAATCCGGTAACATTAAATAGGATTGAACTCTGCATTAATCTGAAATGTCAAGACAACCACGCTTACGTTGACTAAATATATGAGTATTCCACAAAACTAACAGCGCTGACCTCATGTTGGGGTGGGGAAAATTGGGCTCAATAAAGAGCCATCAAGGTAGAGGTCATTTGGAATAAGCCAGCACTCGACAGTCATTTTAAGATACAGTAATGGAAGGAGGCCGAATTAAAGCAGCCAGCGACCAGGTGTAATTACCTGAAGATTGGCAAAGCTCGAAATTGTCTTGAGATTAGACAAATTATTAGACTAGTGGACCAGATAGTGGAGATTTTTATGTACTGTAAGCATACTGTTCTGATATATTATATCTGTGCACTTATCTGAATGTGCTGTGCTGCTCATATACAGTATGCTTTGCTCACTGAGTTTGATTCATAGGCCTATGAATGCACCAGAGCTGTGCCCAGCCATCTTAAGTTTCAACTGTCATAAATTACTGCACTATGAGATATGTCTGGCATAGCTTTTTCTATCTAACGCTCAGTCTGCTCTTTAAAGAACAAGTGTCAAGAATGCAAAGCCGCACTCTATTGATGTCGATAGCTCGGCCATTGGTATGATAAGGACATATCCATAAATGGTAGATCAAAAAAAAGTAAACGTGTCTATTGGCTGTCTATGAACCCTGTTTTCATTGCAATGCTAGGCTATGCCATTGGCTGGATCTTTTATGTCCATTATGGTACATGGGGCTGATGCTCGCCTCATATGAATGGAGCAGAGAGCATAACAACAGCCTAATGCAAAATTCATATTTTATGGGAATTGTTTCTAGCATTACTTACTGGCACCAGCTCTGTAGCACTTATCTACTCCATATTGAGTGGTGTCGAATGCAAAAGTAAGCTACTTTTGCTCTATATCAATCAATTTGTTTTAGTCCCAGCATAGTTATTTAAATGATTTCATTAGATAATCAATCATAATAAATACAGTAATTAAAAAAGCCTTACTTCTTAAACATTAGGATGATAGCTGCTGTATTTCAGTTTTAAATAATTACGAGTCAAAATTTCAATATTGAATTTAATAGGCTATTAGGTTAAGCAAGTGTGGTAATTTCCTTGGCATAATACCATATTGCATATTGCAATGCACCACTGTAGATGGAACACAGAAAACACATAAGCACCACCCACACAATTAGTGAGAGGAGAAGTTGGAGGTGTTAGGGCAGCGCCTGTACGGCCATTAGTTTGGGAGGTGCTGGCTGTGTCCATTTTGTTTGTCATTGTAGTCGGCAGTGTTTACAGTTGCACTATACTGGCATGAGGAGGGGGTGCAGAATGCCACAGGCCCTCCTGTGTTTTGTCATAGAATTGGATTGACATTTAGACGTTTGCTGATAATTTCATTGCGGTTCCGAAATGGCGTCTGGCTGATATTTGAACTGAACTCTGTTTGACATTTTATTCGTATGTGTCATTTTGGTTGTTGTACTTGGATTCACCTTTTAAGGGATGTCATATTAGAGTTTGAGATTTAAACCAATTAAATAGTTTAGCTGTGAGTTTCCATTGCTCTCCGCCTCTCCCTAATGGCATATACTCTTACCGTGTATTTGCCATGTCCTCCTTCGGACTGTGTGGATTAAAATTCCGATTAAAGCTTTGTTGGAAACAGAGAGGACAGGAAAAACAGAATTTGCAGGCCATTTTATTACGTTATAAGTTATTTGCATTATAATTACATTTCCTGGCTCTGGGGTTTTCTGTGAAAAAGCCTTGTCCTTAGTCGTCCCTTCATTCTGCCTCGTTTACTCAGTTCCATTCTGGTTAGAGATCGTTGATGCTCATCTATCAAGTGATCCTCAACTTTGAGCACCTCATATTACTTACAACAGGCATTGTTTGGCATATGCCAGCAGTATAGCCTTCTTGTCACTCTGCCCAGGAGTGACTTTCCAGCCTCTTCACTGAAATGGGAGCTAATTGGGCCGGCCTTCTACTGGTGGAGTGCTGTTGGAGGACACAAGGCTCTCACTGGCGAGGAAATTGCTCATTGCAATCAAAAGAAAATTGTAGAGCACTGTGTTGAGACATCACAGCAGACGTACAAGAACGTTGGCATCTGACAAGCACTTTACACTGCATTGCATTGTGTTGAGAATAAAGGCTATTTGTTGGTGTTGATGCTCATCGCAACCACATTTATATTGTTTAATGTGATGAGTTGTAATATAGTAGTTAAGCACAATCACCTATATATACTGTATATATATATATATATAGACTATATTTAAAAATACTGTATATGTAGCGTATGTACTGTATGTACATACACGCTTGTGTTTGTGTAACACACCATAAATGTAATTTAAACATTTTGCTCAAATGAGCAAGGATTGTCCAACAGTTTCCCAACGAATGATTCTCCAAAGTCCTGGCTGACGTGTGCTGATGTCATGATATATTCGCAGCAGCTGAGCACATCACATGTCACCCATTTACTGCCCAGCTGGCAAAGGAACTGGGTGAATGAGTGAGTGGATGACACATACACAATGACTGAATGAGTGTAAGGTAATTAGCCAGGGCTCCTGCTGGAGGAGAAGGTCAATGAGGGAAATGTCAACACCTCACAACACACACGCACACGGCAAGGTGATCCAGACTGTTGTGCGGGGACACTCTCCCCGTCCTTCAGATTATTTAGCCGCTAGTTTCGGCCATGCTCTTTGTTGTTGATCTGCTGCTGGCTCCCAACCAAGTCCAGAGAGATTGGCTTAATGAACTCTCATATTTGAAAGGAAAGGCAAAAGAAAGATCCCCCCCTCTGATTTCGCTGATAAACTCCGGACGCAAAATGCGGTGCATTGTTGCACCGTTCACTCAGGAAATGGAGATACGCTTCTGATGATGGGGTGTCGGATAGCGTGATATTGCATTTTCCCAGAAGCACTCGGGGCACCTGATGACAACAGCACGCGGGGTCGTTTTCACAAAGGCAGACTTCATTGTGGGAAGTTGCTTTCATCTTCACGCCGAACAGTGGCTGTGAGAGAAATTAATGAGCGCTTGTGCAGGACAGACATACTGTACTGTATCCATGTAGCCTGCGCACAGACAACACACATGCATGAATATAAGAGGAAACGTGTGTGCACACATTTCCTCTTATATTTATTAATAGCATACTTGCTATACAAACTGTATTTCAGTTATATTTATAGATTTTCTTTCTTCGTCTCATTTCCTAGTTATCTCTAGGCTCTCTCTAGCAGATATCCATCTGTACACATTGCTTCTTAGCACACATGTTGGGGCATACCTGAACAGCATGCACACACACACACACGGACACACACACACACATGCACGCACCCATAAATTTGCTCTGCTATGGATTGAATACAGCGGAATTGCATTATTGCTGATGTATGTTATTTTGCCCAGAGCAATGCCGTTCTCTTTCCTCATGTCCGCTTTATCTAAAGGAGAGAGATGAACTGGGCAGGGAAAAATAGTTAAGTGTGGGCAGGCTTTGTCTTCCTTGTTGACATTTAATCAGCCCAGGGTGCCGGGCCTTGAGAAGAAATCGCTCCCATGCAAAAGGATGCAGTCCTTCTTTCATTTTAGGGCTCACTATATTATCTAAAAAAGAGTAGCCCATGCAGGGTTGCCTCAAGCTTGTGCAGTGAAGAAGCCAAAAGGAACTATATTGTATTCTTGGCTGCACAGAACTCTGCAAGACAAATCTGTAGCGGTTACTCAAACTAAACCCACAAACTGAAAATATCAAGAGAGTAGCGGGAAGGAAGGCAGAGGAGTGAACTTTATTTATTTATCTGTGTCTCACTCCTGTTCCAGCGCCAACCACGGAAGATATCTCTGTCTCCTCGTCAATACCCAAGACCACCGCCGTGATCACCACCACCATTGTGTCTACCGTGAAGGGACATGTGAACGCTACCGCTCCCGGGGCAGACCCCAGAGATGGCAGAGACCCCTCTGAGGTTTCCCGTGGCTCGGCTACAGCGCATCCCACCGTGCCAGAGTTGTCCCCGACACCTAGACGCTCCTGTGAGGCTACCAGGAGGAGAGCCATAGATTGGCCACAGACACACACTGGGACCGCAGTGGACAGACCCTGCCCCAAGGGAACCAGAGGTAGGCCTCACGTGTGTGTGTTTGTGTTAACATAGTTAAAGGTTCATTCCTATATTGCATTATAGCTCCAACATTGCCAACACCCAAATGCCCACTAGAGTTGCCTGAGGGGAAGTAGAGATTGGTGCAAGGCCATGAGAGATTGAGCGGGAGGAGTAGAGATTCATTCTAGTTCTAATCACTCAGGTGTGGGTGTGGCTTCACACACAAAAAAAGGAAAGATGTACAAAATACATTAACCTCAAGAAGAGATATGCTAACCTATATTACATTACAGCTACAAAAATAGGCTATATAATATTCACTTTCGCAAAAAGGCGCAGATACACACATATAATAACACAGTTACAGTGTATAAATACAACCAAAACAAATATCTTTCTGTGGGGATCAAAACACACCATAAACATATTTTTATATCCATTTACAAACATCATAAAATGGTTGCTTAGAAGCAAGACTAATGCTGACTGTTAACATAAGACTGGTAACATAAAAAAAACATTGTTTTAAAATATATATAGTTATAAAAAATAACTATATATATGCTCCCTGTCACATTTAAATTTCCATATTTTTATAACTATTATATAACTATTATATA
>JAODOY010000009.1:2491294-2510311 GCA_025399855.1 Forbesichthys papilliferus | reverse complement strand
ATATCATAGTTATAGTAATATAACTATTATATATATAGATATAGATATATATTTAAATAGTTATAAAAATATGGAAATCTGTGCAGTTTTTAAATGTGACATGGAGCATATACCACCATTGAACATATTTAAAAGAAAATAAGGATTGTGGAAAGGTAGTTCTCCTTAATTAAAGATCATCATTAGTCAGATTGATTTGTGAATAATAGCAATCTGCCACAGCTACAGCTCCCGTTCTGCTGGTTTAATAACAAAAAAACGAACAAAAAGATAGCAGTGTGCTTTGTAATGCATACGTGATGTCCGTTTTACAAAAATCCCCACTGGTAATTTAGAAAGTAAAGAATGAAATGCAGGAGCATGGGGATATGAAGCAGCACAAGGGCTTCACACACATTGTTGTTATGGCAGTTCATTTTAGAATTGATATCAGCTCAACAAAAGAAGACGTTTCTCTGTTGCCTTTTGTAACCCTGTCACAGATGAGCATAGCTAATGCTGTAGTTTGGACTAGTAGATGCAACAAAGCGCATGATTGCACGTGTCATATTCAACAACGTATGTCAATATATTGTCAGTCAAATGAGATTAAATGGGAATGATGAATGAGACGGCTCTGTACCACTCTGGAAGGTGTGTGTGTGTGTTTTTGTAGACAGTGATTAACTAGATCCAGTGTAAGCACAAATAAATCTACCAGGGCTTTTCCTCCAACGTACAATTTCATTGAAGGACTGTTTTGATGGAGACTGCTAACAGGCATTCAGATGATTGCCGCCTCTGCTGGGTTTCCCGCACTGAGCATAATGTCCCGGTGAATGAAGAAACCAGCGGGAGCAGCTATCTGTGTTTGTTAAAGCGATCGTCTATAACCGCTACCTTTTGTCCCAGGGGTGGCGTCCTTCCTCTGCAGCGTGATGGGCATCTGGTCCTCCAAAGGCCCGGACCTCAGCAACTGCACCTCCCACTGGGTCACCCAAGTGGCACAAAAGGTAACACCCACCGCCATGGGACAGGAAAGCTCCGTGTATGCTATACAGTTGAGGGATTAAAATAGGTGCCAGCGATGGTGGGGAATGCTCGTTAATATCTCGTCAAAATACAACCTCTCCCTTCGCTGCTATTGGGTGCTCTCTCAAAAGCCCCCCCCCCCCCCCCACACACACACACACACACACATTGGACACGAGTTGCCAAGGCTGGGGTAGTGTTGTGCGGTGTGTTTTCCCATTTACAGAGCCAGATAGCGTTAGGAGACGTTTGCGGCATTTGACAAAAAGCGTATTAGCTTACACTCGCTGACTTTACCTTTAAAGGGATCGTTTGTCCTTCCCGCTAACCCATATTGCTCCACAGAGGTGCTTTATGTTTCCACGTTAAGCATGTGTCTCACACACCTGGCGCGATCGTATTCCCTGCTCAATACCTTTTTGTTTGCATGTACTGCGACCACAATGCTAACAACGCTAACAGGGGAACGCAATTGATCACGCTGGGTATGCACTGCGATACATTACACCGACACATGTCCCTAACGTGCGCTTCAGATCCGGAGCGGCGAAAACGCCGCCAACCTAGCCAACGAGTTGGCGCGCCACACGCAGGGCCCGGTGTTTGCCGGCGACGTCAGCTCCTCGGTGCGACTCATGGAGCAGCTGGTGGACATCCTGGACGCCCAGCTGCAGGAGCTCAAGCCCAATGAGAAGGACTCGGCCGGCCGCAGCTTCAACAAGGTACAGCTCTTTAACTCACACCTCCCACCAGAGACACTACTGGGACACACACACACACACACACACCGCAGACCTGGGTGAGAGGTCTAGCCCTGAGGGGGTCTCATTCCAGTGCGGCTCTCTGGTAATTACTGGCTTTGGCAACACAGACTCACCTGCCAGTTCCAGCTCATAGGCACTAATGGCCATGATCCCATCACCCCCCCCCCCCAACTTTCTCTACACCACCACAACCACAACCGCCACATATACAAAGAATAATTCCCCAGGCCCGACAAGCACCGAGCTGCCCTACATGCATGTCGGCAGTGAAAAGAGCAGATCTGACTGAGCCACACCTACATTGCTCTGCCTGTCGACGGGCCTGACGTGAGAGTGACAGGTTTAAAAAAGGACTTTGTTATTCAGACTATGCAGACAGCCGTTTACATGTAAATAAGGTGATTTGCACCAGACGCCTGTCGCGTTTTTTTTTCTCCCCCTCATGTTTAGACAGCTAGCAGCCACATTGTGTTTGTTTATAGACGAGTGCTAATGGCCCGCAACAAAACAAAACAAAAATAGATGCTAATAGCTAACGCCCAAAACATAATTTCTATCACTTAAATGTTTTTATTTTATTCTATCTATCTATCTATTTGTCCGCAAAACGCAACCGCGTGTTTCATTCCTGTTATAGATGGTACCAAAAACAATTCTTTAACACGGCCGTGTGTAGCGTTGGCACAAGAAGTCCCATGTGCATTGGGTACAAATGAGCTCATCCACCATTGTTTAGCGTCTCAATGTGTTTCTAAAGCATCACTAATGCACAGCACAGAAATCGACTCTCAGCACTTTTTCCTACACAGCTCCGTGCGTCCCTCTGCGCTAACCCTCGACGCTGTCTAATCCATGTTCATATATAGAATGTAAATACGATTTAGCTAGCGCTTATAGCAGCAGCATTATGCTAAGGTCATATATCCCGGAGCCGATGCTAGCTGCTGCCTCTTCTCTTATTAATTCCTCCGATTTGCGGCGAGTGGAGTGATTTAATGGTCCCTATTTATTTAACCATGCAGCCTCTTTCCTCCCCTCCTCTTTTCCTACCTAACTGGTGTCTGTCTGTCCCTTGGTGTTTTCTTTCTGCGGAGCAGCTTCAAAAGCGAGAGAAGACTTGCAGGGCGTATATGAAGGTACTCCTATAATACTGGTTTCGCCCAGCGTCTTTTTACCCACCGTTTCCCACTGCTTTCGCTTGCAGCATGCTGTCTGTCTCTGTCTGTCCGTCTCGCTGTGTGTGTGTGTGTGTGTGTGTGTGTGTGTGTGTGTCCCCATTCGCCTTGTTCTGTGCCTGGTGGCCTACTTGTCTAGAAATGGCTGGCTTCCTCATTTGACTCCCTCTGCCTGTGGTGTTTGTCAACCTGCCATTCTCTTCCACCTTTTGGGCTGGCAGCCGCCCCCCCCCACCCCCTCCACACACACACACACCCCTTCCTCCTCTCCACGAGCATCTGTCCAACTGCCTCAGTCCCCCCCCCCGTACATTTCATACATCTCTCCTACAAGATACATTCGCTCTCTCTCTGTCTCTGTCTCTCTCTCTCCTCCCCCTCTTCCCATCACTCCTTCATAGTCTCCTGTCTTTCTCTTGTGCGTGGTGTGAGTAATTGCCTTCCTACGGTCATAATTGCACCTCCATGTCAGACAGAAGTGTGATCAAAGTGTCACTCTGCTCGTTTTTACTTACATTTTACAATTTCCAGTCCCTATATTGTTCCTCAGCAAATAAAAAAAAAACACTCTTTTGTTATGTTATATTGTGTTACACATTGTTATTATCATTTATTTTCTTTTATAAATGCGAGGGATTTAGTTTGTTTCATTTCATTGCTTTATTGTGTTTGTGTTCCAATAAGGCTTTTAGTCTTTTCCTCTGATATTTGCTTGGCGTGGTTTGTTACTGTGAGCTGGTAGAAAGGAACAACTAACAATACAACACAGTGCCTCTGAATGCCATGAATGCCGTGCATCGGACGCATATTCGTGTCCTGGTGGAGACGGAGTTGAGCCTGGTGTGGCTGACGCCTTGTTTTCCTGGGAGAAACGGTTGATGCGGTTGCCTCAGTCGGTTGAGAGACCGCCTTCCCTTCTGCGTCGCCATCCGTCACCCGCACCTCCCGGTGCGGGCCGCCCGTTGAGCTCCCGCCACAGCCCTCGCCACACCACACATTCCTCCGAGCCCCGAGAGCGCCGCTGGCAACACCCCCTTTTGATTTGTCGAGTGTGACCTCAACCCGGCCAGAGAATTAAAGTGGATTTCAATCAGAACACAGGTTCATTTTCTGCCACGCAAATTATGGACAGGGAGCTTTTATTTTTTTCTTCTTCTCCCTTTTGGATTCTGTGCTCTCTCCAGGGGAGGAGGGGGCCGAGGGGGTGGGGGTTGAGACTATTTAATGTGTCTGGGCTGTAATGGCTGTGGCCCTGTAATCACTACTACTCTGGCGCTCGCTCATGCTTTCTCTCTCTCTCTCTCTCTCTCTCTCTCTCTCTCTCTCTCTCTCTCTCTCTCTCTCTCTCCCTTCCACCACCAACCCCCTACACACACATCTACTCCTGTCATAGTCGCAGATTGCAAGCCCCCCCCCATGCCTGCAGAGTCAGGGCGATTCAAGAGATTCAATTTCTTCACTTTCTCTGCCCCAGCCTGGGTTCTAAAGACACCCTGGGAAACATATGTCTTAATCATCATCTCTGTGGCTAATGTGAGCACAGTGGTTAAATGTTGTGGTTAATCATAGATTTAGGTTGAGCCCCCTTTTTCTCATTAATCCAGGCAAAGGGATAATTCAGGATATGGTCAATTAGTGTTTTGGATAATCACAGCTGTGACTAATTAGTACAGTGTGCAGGGACTTGTTGTGGTTAATTGCCAGTGTTGTGGAAGGCCTCGCTGCAGTTAATGGCACCTTTTGTTTAAGTCATCGCCGGGATCCATCACGCGGTCATCTGACATTTGATATCGTTTTACAGCCGACCTTATTTTAGCAAGCTGGTTTGACAGACCCTCCCAGGGTCAGAGGATATGCTTGTTTTATCAGCATGCGTTACATTGCTTATGTGGGGTTTTGTGATGGAATGTTTTACTTACAGCTTATCAGAGACCAGGAAATGAAAGGATTGCCATTGAAAACAAGTAGAATTATCTCCATCTTGACTTGGACTGCCACTCAGACAAGAAGTCCATTATATGGCCTCTACCGTCTTCTCTTCAGTCCATTTGTATTTCAGAGCCATTATGGCACGTCAATTGTTAAAAGACACAATTGTTCTCGGGATAAATGGCTACGCTAAGAACACGAGCTGATTACAGCAATGGAGAGAACGGTTCCATTCAGCAATAAACAATGTTTTTTGAAATTATATAAGACATTGTTGCTTTGTTTAAAAAAAGAAAAGAAGTGGGTGCAAATTGGGAGGAACAAAAACCTAAAGCTATGTTCTCTAACCAAAATATAAAGTAACATAATCCACTATTTTTATCACCATTGTTTTAAATGCTGGTCTTTTGTGTTTGAATATTTGTTCATGTCTCCAGATTGAGTGTGAGTTTTATTATTTATTATTGTTGCTGTTGGTCTTTCCATGGATATGATGTGCTGTCCTTTTCCCTTCTGTATAGCAATGCTGAAGTTGATGGAGGTAAACCTTGTACTTGTCTCCATGGATACAGGCAATTGTTGACACCGTTGACAACCTGCTGAGGCCGGAAGCCTTGAAGTCCTGGGAAGACATGAATTCCACAGAACAAACGCATGCCGCCACAATGTTATTGGATACCCTGGAGGAAGGGGCGTTTGTCCTCGCAGACAACCTGATCGAGCCAGCTGTAGTCAAAGTGCCTGCAGAGAATATCAGTAAGTTCCCCTTGAATCAAATGCAGTCGCAGATACACCCCCACACACTATCGACAGCTGAATATTTTTTCCCCTTCCGAGTTATCTGTTATGTATCTGCGAAATGGCTTCAAACTGAGTGGAAAAATTGCCTCTTTTACATGCTGTGGCTATGTCAGAAGGACTGTTAGCATTGAAAACCATTGGAGTCTACTGTGAGAAGCCCCCTAGGCCGCAATGGGTTCATTCATTCTAGAAGCTGATAGAGAATATGGGCAGCTGTTCCTTAGGAAGAGAGAACATTTTGCTAAAATGTTGCTTAGTACACAGTGCACTGCAGGGCAAAAGATAAATATATAAAAAAACATAATGGGGCAGAAGATAAATATATTATAAACCTTAAAACAATAAAGAAGCTGTTTTTTTTCTAGAATAATTCATTAATTCAAACAAATTAAAAATATATTATTCTCAAAAATTCCATCTATACAACCCTGCTTTGAACGCATTGCAGTAGGAGCTCATACATGGAGAGTTTATGTGATCTCATTAATATAACCCAGCTTTGCCATATTTATACACTTGGCTCTTTGTTGCTACGGTTATGTAGTCTGCCCCTGCCCTTCAGTCTTATACTCCATTGATTTCTAATCTATTTCTTGCATAGTAGAGTATCCTGATTGAATATGTAGGGCGAGATGAACTGTTCAGACCTCATGGGGAAAACAAAGGAAGCAGTTGAATAATATTGTTCCATTTACATAGCACTATTGCTCCTCTCCAAGCCTTTCCCATTAAATGCTAGTTAGCTGAGATGATATGGACACGCTCTTCTCTCTCTACCAAAGCACTGATTAATACGTCATGTAATATGCAACACACAGGTTAGTAAATCACAGGGGCTTTTGTACGGATCAGATGTCAGTGGTCATAGCGAAATACAGCTAGTCCTCATTCATTCAAATCCTAGAGAACAAGCCTGGCCCAAATCCTCTAGGTGAGTTGGAAGAAAAAAAGAGAAAAGATGGCTCCTTGCTGTTAATTAACATACTTTGCTGTAGCTAGCTCGAACGGCACCTCGGGGCGACGTCAAGGGCAAGACGAGAGGAAGATGGGGGAGGGCGAAGAGACAGACTACAAGGAGTGGAGTGTTTCATAATAGACAGAATGGGAGTGCGGTCGGAGAACAATTCCTCATCTCCGTCTGTCACAAGCCATCTATCTGAGGAAGAGAGGCGGGCTCTGACTGATGTGTGTGTCCTCCTGACCCCTCAGTCATTTCACACATCAAAGAGAGAACCACCCGGAAGCTGGAACGCCAGGAGAGGGAGGTGCTGCGGGAATTCTGAGGGTTTTCGGAGAGATTTGCTTGTCGTGCTCAGTTATCTGAACCCACAGGGGAAAGAAGTAAAGGGGAAAAAAAGAAATAATAACATTTTTGATCCTATGAGTATTTGACATTTATGCTACAGAAAGATTCTCTAGCTTGTGCTGTGCCATTCTCCCGATATCCCGTTTTATTCGTCTTTTCATAAAATAAGTAGCCAAGAGCTTAGTGTTTTTTACGCAGTGTAAGAGTATACCGCTATTTATTTTGCAGTGATTGTGTGTATTCTGTGGCTGGAACACTCCTTTCTCTACAGTAGATCTTAGGGCACCTTTTGTGACATTTCTGTTTTAGGTGATATTAAACATTCTATATTACTCTTCATGTTTGACCTATGAGTAATGTGCCTTCTCACTCCCCCTCTCTTACCTTTGTCCTAGTGCTGGATGTGTATGTGTTAAGTACCGACGGTCAAGTGCAAGACTTCAGATTTCCTCAAACAAGCAAAGGTGGAGCATCCATTCAGCTCTCCTCAAACACCGTCAAAGTCAACAGCAAAAACGGTGAGTCGCTGAAATAAAATCAATTTTATACCGGTACTGTACTTCCAAATGTCTGTTCACAGAGAATATTAATCTTTATCAATAAGGGCCCAATCTGTATACTTGAATATTTTATTGTTTGCAGGTGTGGCAAAGCTGGTCTTTGTTCTGTACAAGCACCTGGGCCAGTTCCTAAGCACTGAGAATGCTACGTTGAGGGGCTTTGGAGAGCACAGCCGACAGAACCATTCCCTCACTGTCAACTCTTACATCTTGTCTGCCTCCATCACCAAGGAATCCAGCCGTGTGTTCGTAGCCGAGCCCGTGATCTTCACATTGGAGCACTTGGATGTAAGCGTCTCCTGAAGTGTTCTAGTCAGAATACATTGTGCAGTATGTTCAGTTTAAAGCCGGTGCTTTAGTATTCTGCATTGCGCTGCTGTTAGCGAAAAGTGTTAATTTAGTCTAGAGACAAAGCCCTCATTAGGCCATTGTGTAAAAGAAGGACAATTAGTTATACTTTTTTAGCCTTTCACTCTGTGTACCGAAATTACTATAACAGCCACTCAGCCACAGCAGAGCAATTAGTGATAAATAGAGAAATATTCAAGCAAATGAGTGCTGATAATTTTTGGTTCAATCTTGTTTTAATTTCTGATTTTAAAGTTGGTCTCTGTGCTTTTCGTTTGTAGAAGGAACACTACTACAATCCCAACTGCTCCTTCTGGAATTACTCAGAGAGGAGCATGATGGGATACTGGTCAACTCAGGGCTGTAAACTGCTGGACACCAACAAGAGCCACACCACCTGCTCCTGTAGTCACCTGACCAACTTCGCCATCCTCATGGCCCATCGGGGACATGTGGTAAGAGGGAGAATAGCCAAAGATAACTATGCATAAAAAAGCAAAAAAAAAAAGCTAAAGTAAGCTAGGCTTAATCACTGGTTTGTTGTGTGCCAACGTATTTGTGGAAAAGCTCTGGCAAAGGAATTTCTGACCAAAACACAGAATAAAACCAGTGATGCAAAAATCACTGTTCGTGGGGCAATCCGTCATCTTTCAATGTGGATGGTGGCTTGTCATTGTAACAGCCTCATGGTAGCCTCATCAGGTAGTTCCATCTCACTGGTGTGTGTGTGTGTGTGTGTGTGTGTGTGTGCGTGCGTGCGTGCGTGCGTGCGTGCGTGCGTGCGTGCGTGCGTGCGTGTGTGTGCGCGTGTGTGTGTGTGTGTGTGTGTAATTACTGAGAGAAAGAAATGGCATTGAAGCCTAAGGGATAGAGAAGTGAATTGCTGTGGAGCTAAGTGACGAATGAGGAGGAGAAACAGAGGCAGGCTGTCACTTTCTTGGCTAATAGTTGGTAAGAAATTGAGAGCTAAGACAGTAAGTAGTATACCATTATACAGCATAAATTATATTTTACCTACGGTCTGTGCGTAACACATTCCCATGCAGATGTGTGGCATTTTTCTGGCATTTCCTTAGCTTTAATTTGCATTTCTGCTTGACTTGACTTGACTGGAGTCGAATCCATTCGCTGGAGAAATGCAATTACAATCCAATTACACGATAAATATCACGTGCTACGGCAATCTAGCCGGTAATAAATATGCAGGATAGGTTTGTGGTTCATATAATGATATAGGCCTGCTCGGGAACTGTGTCCCTGTCATCTGTCTTAACCTCAACCTTAACCACAAGTTGAAAGCGGAGCCCTCAGGGAAAGATTAGCCCTGTGCCGATCCGCTGCCCCCCCTTCCCCCCTCTTCCCACGCCACCCCTGCAACAGCTCCCACCCTCAATGAAATTACAAATATCACAGAGAGACTCGCCTCACTTGCAGGCCACTGCAGTTGGGTGATGGTTTGTTCCGGCCACTGTACGTGCCTGGTGCCCATATTGAAATGTGTTCAGGTTCACAGCGTTTGACACACACGCGCACACACACACACACACACGCACACACACACAGCCCTTGATGGTGAGAACCCACAAGTGGTAGTAAACGTCATGCAGGCTGCAGGTCTCTGTGACGGTTTACTAATGGCTTAACATGCCGCAACATGGCCCATACAAGGTGATGTAAGCATGTTCACACTGTGTGTTAGATGTCATCAGCCATGAAGCTGTTACGACCGAGATGGGAAGCACTGTTTTATTTTCACTGTTCTTCTTCACTCCTAATGTTATCAACTAGTGTTCTACAACTCACTGTTCTTCTACTACCGTTCTACTACTATCTTTAGTAGAACGCTGTAGTTAATATGATGGCAAATGTTAGCCGCTGTGATATAGGGCTATATTGAAATGATGAACACCTTGATAAAGACGAGGTTCTCAAGGTCCCCGTATTTAAAAGTGACTTTCAGGTCATTGTGAGTAAACTCTCTCTCTGTCACGGGTATCTTTTCTTTCTCTCTCTCTCTCTCCCTCCTACATTATAATAAACATACTATATTACTTAATCTCTGACCTTTTAAGTAATGTGCCTTCACACTCTCTCTCTCTCTCTCTCTCTCTCTCTCTCTGTCTCTCTCTTCCCCCCTCCATCTCTCTCTCTAGGCGGAGGGAAGTGTGCACGAGCTTCTTCTCACAGTGATCACGAGGATGGGCATCGCTGTGTCTCTGGTGTGCCTGGCCATCAGCCTCTTCACCTTCTGCTTCTTCAGAGGTCTGCAGAGCGACCGCAACACCATCCACAAGAACCTGTGCCTCAACCTCTTCATTGGCGAGCTGGTGTTTCTCCTGGGAATCAACATGACCGAACCCAAGGTGCTCCCGCAGGATAAGTTTTATTAATATACTGTACTGGGGAGGTTATACACACCTGTGATGTTGGAGGGTTAATAACAGCTTTCATGACAATCCATTCTTTACCTGTTGCGTATTACGTACCCTCAGAATTATTCTGCCTGCTGTGTATTTTCACTTTGTCAAACAGCAACTTTATGCCTACCAAGCAAGCATTAATAGATTTTATGATAGTTTTGATGTTCAAAATCTTAAACGAACGGTCCCAAATGTGTTATGATAGTGTGCTCTGGCGCTTTAGGTATGTTGTGGATTAAGTTCATCTGCTTTTGGAGTAAATACAAGTTTGGCCTAGTTTCTAATTATATGAAAGTTGAAAATAGCAGAAAAGCATCCCTTTTAAAAGGAAGGCCATAATTGGGTCGTTGGTTAGTTTGGTCGACTCCCAAACAAAAGGTCCTGTGTTTGGCTAACCTACCTGTTAGCATCCCTGAGCAAAATATCTAGCCCTACCTGCTCCTTAATACTGTAACAGTACTCACTCCAAGTCCCTCTGGATGAACATGTTTTGTAGCAATACAGGGGTCACATCCCGATGAGCTCATCCCCATGAAAACAAATCCTGATTTCTCGTGTCCCTCTTCCATCAGCTGGTTTGTTCCGTCATCGCCGGCGTCCTCCACTTCTGCTTCTTGGCAGCGTTTGCCTGGATGTGTCTGGAGGGCGTGCAGCTGTACCTCATGCTGGTCGAGGTGTTCGAGAGCGAGTTCTCCCGCAGGAAGTACTACTACGTCTCCGGGTATCTCTTCCCGGCGGCGGTGGTGGGAATCTCAGCGGCCATCGACTACCGCAGCTATGGAACCCAGCGGGCGTAAGTGTGACATCTTTTGTGTATGGTCACGAGCATTAGCCCTCTTCCCTGGTCCCCTGTAGCTCATGCGAGCATCCGTGGATGTGCTAGGGAGTGTAATACCGCACAGAACGGTGAGCATCTACACCCGGGCTAATTCACACCCCGTCACGGCTTCATGAAGACGCTATGTGCGCGTACGTTAGCTCTCTGGCTAGTTGCCTCAACCTTGTGCTGATTATTTTTGTTTGTTTGCTTTATTCTTCGCGTCATTTGAAACTGCTACTACTTACGTATAATATTGGACCAAGCAGTGGCCCAAATGCTGCGTAAGCTGTGTGTGCACGGTTTAAATTGATTGGATTGAACATTGGAGCGAGCGTTTCTCTTGTAAATGTAAACAGCTAATTTTGCGGCAGCGCTCGCTTCATTCCCGTTTCCCAGCAGTAGGCTCAGAAGTGGAACGTTGTTTACTGTTCAAAAGGTACAGCTCTCATTTGTAGACATTTGCAGACTGTGAAGTCACTGGTCCAGCAACCGCTTGTTTTTGGGCTGCAGCTTGTCTTGGCACGCGGCCAGGGCGAACCGTGGAGGAGCCACTGTTCTGTTGCTGCAAACCATCATCCGTCTAGCGGAGCGGCCCTCTGATCGATGAGATGCAGCCAGGTTCTTGGCAAAGGGATGATTCAATAAACAGGATATCTCTGTGTTGTGCCTCCGTAGATGCTGGCTAAGGGTTGATAACCACTTCATCTGGAGCTTTATCGGACCTGTGACATTCATAATCATGGTAAGCTGTGAGTGCGTGCGCTTGTGTGTGTGCGTGCGTGTGCGTGTGTGTGTGTAAAATTGTGCGTCATGTTCCC
This sequence comes from Forbesichthys papilliferus, assembly GCA_025399855.1. Lineage (NCBI taxonomy): Eukaryota > Metazoa > Chordata > Actinopteri > Percopsiformes > Amblyopsidae > Forbesichthys > Forbesichthys papilliferus. Next base: position 2,498,359 of record JAODOY010000009.1, on the reverse strand, counting down.
AGGCCTTGAAAAAAAGTTGTGTCAGACGTACGTTTTGGCAGTTTCGGCGTGAAAAAAAACTTTTCTACAGCTGTTGTAGATGTTTTTCTCCGTCTCTCTGGAATGGTAGGCTTTTAGCTCTGCTTTTCCCTGGATCAATTTGCATGAAAGTAAAGTGGTCCCATTATGGCTGACATCAGGACATCAGTGCCCATTCAGCTGTGAAATGCTCAGAAATCAGAACCGGTGAGCGGCAACAACTTATGGCTGTTTGGGCCGGTGTGGTGCATCGACGCTGCACTCCCCCGCATGCAATCAGTGGGGAGAAATTGTCTCAGGCGTGAAGGTCATTTCCTCAGTAAGAAAACAAGGCATTTGAGGGGGGGGTGGGTTAGGAGGGAAAAGAGCACAATGGAACAAGGAGGGTAATGAGCGGGCAGGACAGACAGCCATTACTGGAGCTCTGGGGCTCGTCTGGAGAGCATCATGACATGTCCCCAGCCAATCGTAGCGCTCCGACGTCTCCATCTTCACCTTTTAATATTTCATGCGGCTAGATGTTGTCACGCACGTGCGCGTGATTTGTGTGCACTGGAACAGGCAGCGCGCGCGCGCACACTTCGCGCATGGACAAGCGTGCGTCCGCATCGGTGCATATGGTAACATATAAATCTGTCCGTAGCCTCTGTATACATGAGAAGCCCTGGAAAAATACTGTGTCGGCACTGATGGATTTAGCATTGTATTTGGCAGCAATGTGAGAGGCCACTTGGAGGCTGGGCATGAAGGGGAGTCCATACGCAGCTCACCTCAGCTCTCTGTCTGCCTGCCTGACCTGTTTGCCTGGCTGGCGGTCTGTCCCATCAGATCTGTGTCATCATCACTCGCGGCTGTGTTAAATGCATCTCCAGCCACACAAGGCATGCAGGCCTATATCGGCGCCGCTGGCTTGCAGACAAAATTAGGCGTTGCTTTTTCCAATGTGAACTAAAAGCTTCTCTTCATTTAGCCTTATTCATGCCTCTTTTGGGTTTCTTTTCTCTGCTTTTTGCTCGCCATTTTTGTCCATTTAAGGAGCATCCATGTTGGTTTAGTCTGAGTGTGTCCGTGTGGGAGTCAGAACAACAGTATGTTGTTTGTTATCCTGGGAGAACTATCTTAATCAAAATCTTTTTTTTTCCTTTTTTCTAATCACTACATTCCTCTCCTTGCTCCGCGATGGCTGGCTGATGTTTCAACATAAATGTGCCTGGGGCAGATTAGGCGTAGAGGCTTTTTAATAACACAAGAATAAGAGTATATATTTGTTTTTATTTATGTATTCCATCGGACATTTATTGTTGTATTAAACTGTGGTTTAATATGGCGGTGAGCCAACTTGAAATGCACCTTCCTCTCCTTTATCTGGATGGCAGCGAGCCTGTCATTCCACAGGAAGAAACATCCTGAAAGCACTGAAAAACTATTCTTTTTTTTTTAGTTTTCATCCAGCTTTGAACAGCTCTAATATGTTTCCTGGCCCTCAGACAATCTCAGCTAAAACATGTCACCGTGATCTATCCTTTCCTCTGCGTGTTTCTCTGGACCTCTGCGAAATGTAGAGGAGGTACCCGTTGCGTTAGATTTACATTCTCCACCCCCTTACTATGAGAAATGAGACGGCCTGTCAGTGTGAAGTGGGAAGAGAGACCTTCAAGGCAGTTTATCTTAAAGGCCAAAGCTGTGCGAGGCAGACCACACCGTTAACCTCATCTTGTTATTTTTTATTTCCCCCCCTCCCCCTCTCTCTCTTGGAAAGCATTTGTACTTTATGATCTGCGCTGAGGCATTAAAGCAACATATCCTTCTTAGTAAAGGTATTCCGGCGTTGACGGCTGCGCTTCAGCCAGAAACCCGCTATAGATTAAGCAATATTCGGCCACCACAGTGAGTCGATGTGGAAAGGGAAGCGTCGTATGTGTTGTAACTGGAATTGAATGCCCTTCTAAGTGCAGCCTCTTAACCCTGATATCCCTCTGTTTTGACAGCTCAATGTCATCTTCCTGGTGGTGACTATGTACAAGATGGTGAAGCACTCCACCTCCATGAAACCGGACTCATCCAGGCTGGGGGGGATCAGGTGAGGGGGGGGATTCGCGCTGCCAGATTGGGTGGCTGGCCGGCGGAGGCTTGGTCTGAGTTCTTCGGGGTCGGCTCTATGGGAAAAGAGGAAAAATAATACGCACCATTACGGCTTCGTCGCCCAACATCTACAATTTCGCATGTGTGCTTGACCTAGACATTTTCTTTTATTTGCTCGTCTCTGAAACAATCCTAGACCAATTCTTTTTCTTCCCCTCCTTTCAGACTTTATTTCTCTCCTCAGGTAGTGCCTTTTTAGTTCAATATACGGGCGCAGAATTTGCACTATGCATTATATTGCCTCTTTTATTTCTCAATAACTGTATCTCTGACCTTTTGTGTATCGCCATGGTTTACAGGCTCTGCTAGAAGACATCTCAGGCCACAGCACTGTAGATTTAAGGAGGACAAATAACTTCTTTCCCTCAGCAATTCAAATTGCTCTGTAAAAGAATAGTCCCTTTCCATCCCTGTGCCTTAATAGCCACTCAATCAACATCATTTGAGGCAAACAAACCTGGAGTGAAATAATGGCAGGCTGTATGACTGTTAATTGTTTTGTTTGGTTTTTGGGAGGGGGGGGGGGGGGAGTGTTAAGAAGCCAGGCACATGCCTGAATTCATAGATGAAAACTTTCTCAAGAAATATAATACAATGGACAGGGGTCCACCTGAAATCGACCATATGTTTACTTGCATTGTCAGATGTGCTAATGTTTTAGTTTTAGCCGTCGTGCATACACATTGCAAAACAATCCCCATACCAAACAAACAGCACAACATCCGCAACACAACATCAAAACTAATCAGTCACATCTCTCCCTGCAGACTGTTTCTCATTCTTTTGTGTCATTGTTTCCCGGTGTTCTTTCAAAAATGTCCAACAATGCTGTCTTGTTCAGCTGCAGTCTCGTCCTCTTTCTTTTCTACCCCCAGACTCTGTGTTTTCCTCACTGGTCTCCTGTGTATCAATAGCTACCAGCCGTCGTCATTGGAACTCACTGTTAAGCTATCTGATTTCCTCTAGGCTTTCCTGGAAACGGCATATGAGAACCTGCTGTGTTGGCAGTCTCTTGTTAGCCCACCCTAAGGAAGACCAATACTTTTTGACTCCGTGTCAAACACTGTATGCATATTCAGTCCAGGCCGTAGTATCAGCATATCCATGCACTGTTTGGGCAACATGTTTGGAAAATGAGATGAGAAGCAGGAGGACTTGGCACCGTGAGAGGTTAAAGAGCAGCATTGCTTATTGGTTGGTTATTGGTCTCTGTTGCAGGTCCTGGGTGCTGGGAGCATTTGCTCTACTTTGCCTGCTGGGGCTGACGTGGTCCTTCGGCTTGTTCTTCCTCAACGAGTCATCTATCGTCATGGCTTACCTCTTCACCATCTTCAACACTCTCCAGGGCATGTTCATTTTCATCTTCCACTGCTTGCTTCAAAAGAAGGTAAATCCAAGTGAGATAATTGTAGCTCAGCTAATTTCCAACAAATGCCTGTAATGTAGCATAAAGGCAGCAGTTTTCCATTTGTTAACTTGTTACATGTAGTATTATTAATGTAATAATTATTTATTGCAATTTAAAATGTCATTGCGTGCATTTTCTCATTTCAACTTCACACTTCCCGTTTGATATTCCAACAATATTTGGTTGCCGATCAGATATTATTTACTGTAGGAATCGCCATCCTTGAGGATGGGGATTTGGGACTAAAATGAATTTCCCCCCACAGACATAAAGCCTGATACGAATCATTCATGACATTTGAGCTCATCCTGATTTTACTGTAAGCGCACCTTTTGTCAAACTTGTTGAAAACGGTTGTTTCTGTCGCGTTACCGTGGCGAAAATATCACCCCGTGTCCTTACAGGTATGGCATTTGAACCGCCGTCTGCTCCATGGCATTTGACAAAGATCTGGGATTTGCATTGCTCTGGGGGGGACGGCGCTTTTCACTCCCTGTCTTTTGTGTTTAGCCTAGCCTTGATCTGGTGCCCCCTTCCGCAGGTCCGGAAAGAGTACAGCAAATGCTTCCGACAGTCCCAGTGCTGCGGAGCGCTGCCCCCCGAGGGCCCCCACAGTTCAGCCAAGGCTGCCACATCCCGCTCCACTGCCCGCTACTCCTCTGCAACACAGGTAAACGGCTGTTTAGACAGGCAGACAGGTAGACAGGTAGACAGGCAGACAGACAGACAGACAGACAGACAGACAGACAGACAGACCGACCAGGAGCAAAGGCCCTGCGCTAGAATTTCTTTCAATCCATCTTTTCAATGCGTACATTGTCACACAGTTCACGATGGTAATACGATAGAAAAGAAGTACTATAAGGGGGGGAAGTATGCACTTATACTGTATTTTTAAAGGCATTATGAGGAGTTCTTCGCTATTTCCCTTTGGGGTCCATGATTTTGTGATACATTTATATATCAGACGTAAGGAAATGAAACATTTCATTATAAGGATTTCGAACCAGGTCAGGTTCTCTGCAAAATATGACAAATAGATTTACAGCACTGAGACAGAAGCGTTATTGTTATATTTCCTCATCGTTGTATATTACCTCGTTGCTGTGTCTAGAAAAAAACAAACTAAACTGGCGTGCATCTTGACTATTCTCTTCAATACAAAAACTGCACACAGGAGATTCAAAGCAGCGTTTTGTATCCAGGCAATGGGTCAAATGGGAAAGTTTTAATAACACCGGGAAACACCATAGCTTCCACAAAACTCCATGTAGTGCCTCTAAATATATAAAAGTATATTAAAAATAATCTATATTACCCCCCCCGCCTCCTTCTCCTACCCCCAAACAAATATTGTTAAATAGTCTGGCGTGCCCTTGCCTTTGTGTATCCTGTGTTAGTCCTAGTTTATGACGTACATTCTCCTCCAGCACTAACACACAGAGTTGTAATCAAGCAGAAGGTTCAAAACAAAGGTAGCCATCGCTTGTCTGAATCCAAAGGCCCCCCCCCTTCCCCCCCACCCCCCAGCCAATGAGCCCAGAGCGGGCCGATAAGGCTGACTAACCGTGGCACCATGTTGTGCGGTGATCAACGCTCGCCTCTGCTCTCTGCCGCACACAGAGCCGCATCAGGAGGATGTGGAACGACACGGTGAGGAAGCAGTCCGAGTCGTCCTTCATCTCGGGAGACATTAACAGCACGTCCACGCTCAACCAGGGTGAGCAGTCGTCTCCGCAGCGAGACCACGCGCACGCCGCGCTCTCTCTGCGTGCGCAACCGACCGGCGGCGGCGTAAGCTAAGGACACAGTTAGAAACAGAAATGCAAACGTTATTGATGTTGCTCTCCGTTTGGATGCGCTGTGAAGCGCCGAAGCTAATCTGTTAAAGAATCTACCTGTTGGGATCAAGGCAGGTGGGGGGGGGAGCATGTGCAGTGTTTAACCGGGCATGTAAAGCCTTGCACGTGGAGCTGGGTTCAGCGCGGAATGACCCAGAGAAGGAGAGTAGCAGCCTCCTTGACTCATCCTCGTGCCAGAGTGATTGTCAGGCTGACTGTGATGATGGGGGGGGGGGGGGGAGGTGGCAGAGCTCTGGCTCCACAGATTGGGCTGTATAGCAGTATGAGGCAGGCCTGATGGGTTGAGCTGCCAAATGCTCTGCTTCTAAATCAGTGTTTCATTCACTTTTGACCTCCAAAAAGAAGTGCTTTATATCAACCCTACGTGCACTGATTTAAAACAGACCTTCTAGAACAACTTTTATAACAGACCATTTCTAAAACAAGAACTTTTTTATATAATATAATATAATATCATATAATACAATACAAATGCATTATGTATGCTGTATATACAATGTGTATATACATACATACAGTACAGTACCAAATGTACTGTATGCCTTCTGCAAGATAATAATAATTAGCAATGATAATATAGCACAAACATTTGATACATATTGTATTTAATAACTTAATTACTAAAAAACAACATTATTTTTAAAATGACATTGATACATCAACCTGCCAGGAACAATATTGTATTGTTCATGGCAGGTTGCTTAGATGTGTGTTGTCTAGTGCCTTGACTGAATGAGTTTGTTTAGATGAATTCATGGTTAGCTTCATGTAAACAGTACAGCTCAGTAGCGCTATGATTTGGGCAACGCTTGTAGCAATAGTCTTGTTTGTCAGTTAGCTGACAAACAAAGCAGGAAGCTGTCTGCTTGGATATTTATCTTTAGTTTACGTCACCCTTGTTTTGTCCGTAATTGAAGGCAGGCGCATGCTACGTTTATGATGTCTAATTATGGACAGCCAATGTAGTTCGCTGTTTACATCAAAAACCACGCGAAGTGACTCAACTTCTGTGCGGGTTCCTTTTTTGTTTGCTTTCCTCATTCTCTCACTGTCTGTCTCTTCCTGTATTTTCAGGGATGACTGGCAACTACCTCCTAACTAACCCTCTCCTGCGTACCCATGACTCTAACCCCTATAACAACCTCCTGGCGGAAACAGTGGTGTGCAACACCCCCTCTCCACCTGCTTTTCACTCCCCAGGTGCACACCTGCCTTCAGCTTCTCCTGTTCTTCAGTAGATGTGTTTTTGTTTTGCTTTTTTGTGCGAGACTTGTATTGAAATCAACATCTCTCGAGTTTGCTCCAGCTCCTCTTTGAAAGTGCTCATAAAACCATGGCTGCAGATTCACAATTTTCTCCGCTTCATCTTCACCAACATTGGATTTTTGTTATTATCTATGCACGTTGCCACTTTGTAAACACCTAGAGATAAAGAGTCAGAGCAGTCAGTCCCCATCTTATCTTGACATGCGTGCACCGCCCCAAAGGGAATCCCTCTGAAGCGGGCACAGACATCCATTTAGATATTTCCCCGGATATAGTTCTATATTACTGCTGTAGGTTTTCCAATCTCCGGATTGTGTTGGAGTTTAAACTGTTGGATTCATTTGAATCCTGTCAGTGTATACTGTGACC
>JAODOY010000009.1:2462634-2491194 GCA_025399855.1 Forbesichthys papilliferus | reverse complement strand
AGGTTTTCCAATCTCCGGATTGTGTTGGAGTTTAAACTGTTGGATTCATTTGAATCCTGTCAGTGTATACTGTGACCCAGTTACCCACTGTTAGAGTTAAAGCAGAATACCAGCAGTGAACAGGGATGGGGAAAAGGGGTGCGCGGGTGGGGGGGAGATAAAAAAAAAAAAACCCAGGCGAACATGACGCAATGCGGGCAGAACCGTGCCCCTCGGATACACAGTGGCACTGGATGATGAAAGAGAATGGGAGCGCTTCGGTGCGCGTGCACGTGTATGTGTGCTGGAGGAAGAATACGGTTAACAGAAAAAAAACACCATATAGAGCGATAACTGCTGCAGTCGGCAGTCTCTGGATTCGCCGCGTCTACAAGCTCACTAGCGGCACAGCCAGTGCTAATAGGCTCCCCCTCCCCGCGTTAATGAGGCACGGACAGGACCAAAATGCCGGCTGGCTGACAATCAAATATGCGCGCTCTGCCAATGGCCTCAGAAAACACCTCAAAGGAAGAATTCACCATTTTACACAAGTTTGACATTTAACAAAACCATTCTAACACAATTAGACGAAAGAGAGAGAGAGAGCATATTTTAGTTGAGTGGCAGATAGATGGAAAAGATTGCTGTAATTTTAAAGAGGTAGTGTGCAAGATAGTGTCCTCATGCAATTTAATTTTCATTATCATTTTCAAACAAAGTGTAGGCTATCTCTTGTGTAAACATGAGCAAATCCTGAGCAGAGCTATTTTCTCAAAATCAACATAAAAATCCTTCAGTTTGAGAAGGGTTTCACTGAATTCTAATCCAAGGCGCCTGAATTGGATATGTGCACACGCTCCAAGTAATGTGTATACGTTATCTTAATTCTCTTGTTCTGGCTATTAAGAACACACTATACCGTTTTTTTAATTAATGGGTCACATCTTTTTGCACAGCACAAGGATTTTCTTCCCTGTAGAGACAGTCTGTGTCCTCGGCTAACTCCCCCCACAGGCACACTATTCAGCCTTGGGGAATTACAAGAGAGACAGTGGCTACATCAGCAGGGAGCACATTCTTAACTTAGGGTTAGCCAGAAATAGCCAGAAACGCACTCATTATCTATCAGCGGGTAAAAGTAGGTTGTTGACAAACACTGGGTGTCTCGGGGGATTTCGTAAACCATATGGCGTTAGGATAAAAAGGCGTCGGCATAACACGCAAATGTCAAAACCTGTCGTGAGGATTAGCGGCTAAGTACGACGTACGCACTAAGGAGACTGTTGAGTTTTACAAGAGCTTATTTCACATTTGGCCTGCTACAGTCATCATATTGGGCTCCCGCTAAAGCATGAGCAAGGCTTCCATTATAAGCGTATTAATACGTAGTAATACTCTGCAGATGTTCGTTCGACGCAGTAAAAAAAAAACGGGAAAGGGTCCCCACTGGAATCATTCCAAGAGTGCAGCTGTCGTTGTGTCCAGTTAAATTCTGTTCACATCCCTACACTGCCCAGCCTTCCCTCAACAGTCAATACCTGCCTGCCTGCACATAAACAAAATGCTAATATAGAGTGGCACGCATTCGGAGACGTACTGTATATGTATTTTTTCTCCTCCCTGTTCATCTTCCTCCCTATTCATCTTCCTTCTCTCGCTCTCTTTTTTTTCATGTCTTTGATGTTGTCGAACTCTTTCCTCATGATGCCGGTGTGCCATTCCAGAGGCACTGTGATCTCAGTCTCACACTATTCACACTAATTTATCTGAAATCTAAGATTCCAATCGCTCCTTCTGCACGAACTGCCTACCCCTCTTTCATCCATGTTCAGCCTTTCATTTATTGGTTTGCACTTTAATCCAATGAAAAGCTCATATCAATCACATGAAACCGACTCATTTTTGTCCCGTGACATGTGGTTAGTCATATCGCTTTCAAAGAAATACAGTGTGAACACTCAAACCAATCAGATTGATAGATATTTAAGGAACCATTAAGTAAGGACATGATTTTGTAAGGAGGTGAATTTACAGTAGTTACAGTAGAAATAAATACTGCTTGCTGCTTAACCCTTCCCACCTGCTAAGTCCAGGATTCAGCCGTCCTTCTTCTTCGAGAACACTAGTTTGCCATAATTCTGTAATATTTGTCCCTAAACACGTTTGCCCAGTGTCAAATGTGATCTAAATCCTTGTTAAAAGTAAATACATAATGTAACTTGGGCGTGCTGAATCCAGGCTGAATTTTAAAAGCTTCCACTTTTGTCTTATTTCACTGATTTTCTCGTTTCTGCTGCAGTTAAAAAAAACGCATCTTTTTTGTTGTTTTTTTGCACATCAGCCGTTCTTAGGCCAGATAGCCTGAACAGACACACTTGATGTGAGTGATGGTGACCAAGTGAGTCATTGCACCCTGCCTGTCTGTAACAGTGTGGGGGGTGGTGTCACAGTGCTTGTAAGCCGAGGTGCAGGCGCCGTCTGTCTAAACAATATTCTTTATGTCTTGCCTCCTTTTAATGGGTAGAATGCTTTGCCCGTTGTCGCTTTAATAACTCACGCAAGCTTGTTTTCTGTTCTTTCCCCCTCCTGTGGGCTCTCGTCTGTTCTGTAGATGTTGTCCGCTGCCCTGTTTACTAGCTACCTGTCACGTCTGGTGTTGTGTGTTCCATTACATTTGAGCGTCTTTTTCTGTTCTCATGTGTCCAATATTGTTCAGGATAATCTCTACTTGGGCTCTGAACATATACAAGTGTGGCGATAATTGGAATATAAATATACTGTAGGTAAAAATTGTACAATTGTATTTATAATATGCTTCGGTCTCACTTCCTATTGGACATGCAAATCCACGTGTGTGCCAGAGCCAATAGGTATGGGCCGTGCTGCACAGGCAACAATAAACAAAATAACACGAGAGAGCACAAGGGCGTCTTGTCCTGGGCAGTATCGAGCATCATGTAACCATATACTGTATGTATGTATATGTATTCCAGATATTATCAGTATTCTTCTTCCATAAGCGGCCCCTCGGGGAACATGCCAAAGAAAGGCCGTGGTCACCCTGTGCCTCTGTGGCTCTCGTTGCAGGGCAGCAGTCTCTGACCAACAGCAGGGACATCAGCGCCATGGACACCCTCCCCCTCAACGGCAACTTCAACAACAGCTACTCCCTGCGGGACGCTGACTACGAGGAGGTTGGCGCGGCCGAGCTGGGGGGCCTCAGCCTGGACGATGTGGCCTTCGAGAAGATGATCATCTCGGAGCTGGTGCACAACAACCTGAGGCCCCGCGGGGCCCCCCGGGGCCCCCCCGCCCCCCAAGGGGAGCGGGACAGAGCCGCGCCTCCCCAACAGAGCCACCGGGGAGCGGTGGTTGGCCGTGGCTGCCAGGACGACGCCCCTCCGGGGGACCACGCCCCTGCTTCCTCCCCCCCCCAGCGAGGAGGAGGAGGAGGCGGAGGAGGTCACGCCACCCTGGAGCTGCTCTTGCACCCCCACCACAAGGAGGCACTGGAGGCCCCCCTGCTCCCTCAGAGGACTCACTCGTTGCTGTACAGCGCCCACAAGGCCCCCAAGGGCCCGCCGGGCTCAGAGACTGCGGCCATGGCAACGGAGGAGGACGGCGCCCCGTCGCCCGGCGACAACAGAGACTCCCTGTACACCAGCATGCCCAACCTGCGGGACTCCCCCCCGCCCAAGGGGCGGGACGAAGAGAAAGACGAGGACGACGAGGGGGAGGAGCTCTCACCGTCTCCCGGGAGCGACAGCGACGCCGACGTCTACCGCAAAAGCATGCCGGAGCTGGGGGACGGACCGCCGGCCCTCTCCTACTACCACATCCACCGCGGCACCAGCGACGGCTGCATCCCGCCCGATGCGGAGGCCCCGAAGGACGGACAGATGCAGCTCATCACCAGCCTCTGAGCAGGTGGATCGGCCCTCTCTGGGTTTGCACAGGTCTGAACAGATGGAGGGGGGTAGGGGGGGGGGAGGGGGGGTTGGTTGATGTCAAGACTGCTGCCAAGTCTCTGCTCTGCACACTCCACATGCCCTTCCTGTTGGGACAGGATGTGACGTGTTGTTGTCTTGTTTTGTGAGGGAAGTAATGGGAGCCGAGATGACTTTTGCACACAGAACTCGTTAACACGTTCTACAAGGAAACGCCCCTCCAAGACCAAGCATCTGTGGATTGTAAACGCTCTGCTGGGGCGAAGGGGAACAGTAACAGAACAGACAGCTATGTCTGGCGCCATCGCCGACCAGCCTGCATTTGTATTTCATAGACAGAAGAGATGAAGAAGAAATATAACTCCGCGTTTAGAATGACGGGGAACATTCTAGGACCAGGATCCGATTAGTCCTGAACGATAGAATAGAGTTAGTGCGGCTTCACAGTTGGGACTGTAAAATTAAGAAACCACTAATTAAGACTCAGGCCTTATATTTTCTCTATTGCACATTTAACTGTTGTCAAAGTAACAGCTAAAGAAAATCTATTTTGCTGTACCACTAGTGTAAGTAATAAAAAAAAAGTTTAAAAAAATGAATACATGACAACCGTTTAGTAAATACGCCCTTTCCATGTAAAAAAAAAAAGATTCAAAAAAGGTTATTCTGTCAAGGTTGAGAACATTTCTCACAAATGGCTTATTGTCGTATGTTTGAATATAGAAATGATGTTCCGAGAGATGTGAAACCATATGAAATCATGCTCACATCTCTGCTTGTGATGTGCTCTAGCTTTAATGAATGATGAGTTCCGTCAGTAGTACATCTGTTAAAACCACGCCATGCAAAGATTTGGAGTCAATTGGGTTACTTGTGTAATTTATTTTTACTTGAAAGTTTTCAGATTTCAAGAATTTATTTGTGTCAATGCAATATTGCAGTTTTGCAAATGTATTTCAGCTTTTGACACTAATTAATTTATTAACTGAAATATTCAAAAAGAGGAAAAAAGAACATGGTTGAAAAGCGTGACTTGTTCCGACAGTTTTGTTTAGTATTACAGTATTTCTTTTATAAGAGCCCATCATCAGCTGATATTTAATTCAACTCTTGTTTGATATCAAATAAATGTGAGATTTCTTCTTCTTTGCACATTTCTGATTGCCATTTCCTGTTCTGCATATAAATCTGAAATATGTCGAAAGCATTACCAATCAATGGACAGTGACTGCTCTTATTCTGTAAAATGCAATATTCTGAAGATGCTGCAATGCATACTTGACGTATGCATGTTCCAAAAAGGACATATTGATTACCTTCACATTTACCTTACATTTCTTATTCAATATATTTGCATAGCTTGTATCAAATTCAGAATAGTCCCAATGGAATATGGGGGTGCATGTTAAAAGTACACTCAACAATTTCATTATTACTATAAACTCCATCCCCAGGTTGATTCACCAAATGGTAGGAGGGGTGAAAAACGTGCCTATAGTGTGAGCGCATATGCGCTCAAGAGTGTCAACCCCAAGGCCAACACTGGACACCAAAACCTATAGAGCACCTTTAACAGAGTCCATGTTATGAACACACTGTGACAGCATCTGCGGTAAACACGATTTATCACGACCGGTTTGAACGCATTGTGTTAATGTGAAATGCATTTGATACACTTATTTCCATCTCATCTGTAGGACAAGCTAACATCAGCCATTCTCCCTTAGGCAAAACACACAAGCTTTAGCCAGACAAGGGCGAGTGCGAGACTCATTGAGGAAGTGTTCAGCGTGTCTTTCATCCAACCAGGACCGCCCTGAAACTGACCACACACTAAGACACACACACCTAGTTACTTTGAGCTCTTAACTGCGACGTGCTCTCTATTAGCCACTGTGTTGAGTGCCAGCTTGCTGTCGAGAGGCAGAGAGAGGGGCCAAGACGGAGCTCTTAGTCCACCGTGGCTCTCTGCCTCGCTCTTTGAATGCCTCTGCCTCTCAGTTTACACAGAGCCATCCAAAAGGCCTGAGAGATGCTGAGCAGGTCCGTAAATTATAGGGAAACTTGGCATCTATTCTGTTATAAATCAAATTAAATGCAGAACTGATGACCCACACCCAGTTCACTGGGAATGGGCCTGCACTGTCTGAAATCTTCCTTATAATGAACATTAGAGACTCGGCATCGCAGCTCGAAGGAGACCTATAAAAAAGGCATATTAAATCTTCGAGGCCATGTGTGATGTCACTGCGGAATGTAAATGGCAGAATTTCTGCTGTCTTTGTTTTTTTTTACATATCGTACATAGCCATGATAAATGAAGATATTGGGGTTCCTCTGCCAAGCTTTAGGATAAGTTTTCCGCAAAGCATATATATTGGTTCATTATCATTGAGTTATCTGTGTGCTGTATTATCTCTGTCACCCTACTACCTTCAAGTACAATGGATTGTGAAATTGAACAATATACAGTTGGTCGGGTCCTTTTCCCATTAGGACAGGAGGTTTCCGGAAAGAATCAGCTAGCATTGTCTTGTCATTCACTGAGGTTCCTCCAGCAACGTGTCCCTGGAATGTCCCGATTTTAAAGGGCTGACCTCGATTGTAGTGTTTTTAAAGATGCCATAAACACCTCTTGATTATATGCTTATTATTATGCGTCATATTAACCACTGTTTGAGTTGCAAATTAAAAACGTGGTTGAAGTTTGCTGGAGATGACAGTGATTCCCTAATCTACTGATTTACTGTATGTGTTCGCAGGCCTGAGCTTGGCTTTCACGAGGCGGCGGCAAATGAATACGGCACGAGGCTCAGTCCGAGAAGACATTACTGCGTTTTCATTTGGGTGCGTTTGATGTTGCAGCCTCGGGTGATTTGGACATTATTTCATGTCCATCATCAAAAAACATCACGCATGAAGCTGCGTTCAAAAATCAGCTCAGTCTATTCGAAAATATGCCATCCCCACATGCATGTGCACACAATGTGTGTGTGTGTGTGTGTTTGTGTACTACTGTACTACAACATTACTATTTTAACACATTTTCCTCATGATTATACCTAAGCTTGTCAAAGCAACATTGTGTTTCCCTGGACCTGAAAATGAGAAGAGAAAGTGGTTTCATAAATACATAAAAAAAAGGCATTTGTTCATATTCTACAGTACTGTAAGTTTATATTCTACAGTCAGTTTGACATCTTTAGGCCTGAGTGGGAAATGGTGCATAATGACATTAGTATAGGCACAAAGCACAAACCTGTAAACACATCTTACATTCCTCTGCATTTCGCTCTGCGGCGGGAAGATAAAGAATATCTGAATGTGTCTTTTGTAATGCTCGTGCTCTGCCTTTAGGATCGCTCTATGCTGCACTGTACCTCACCACAGTGGCACTGGGCTAGGCTTTTACTGCTCATTTATGGTGGCAAATTAAGGCCCCAGGAACAAGGAAGTATGTCCGCCTACACAAACAGCAATACACACCAAATCAGCTCACGTGTGTCTAAGGTTGTTATGCCTGTTAGACAGTATAGTTTGTGCTTATTGGGCATGTTGTCTGTGTGTCTGTGTTGTCAGATAGATAGATGGATGGATGGATAGATGGATAGATAGATAGATGGATAGATGGATAGATGGATAGATGGATAGATAGATAGATAGATGGATGGATAGATGGATAGATAGATAGATAGATGGATAGATAGATGGATAGATAGATAGATGGATAGATAGATAGATAGATAGATGGATGGATGGATAGATAGATAGATAGATGGATGGATAGATGGATGGATAGATAGATAGATAGATGGATGGATGGATAGATAGATAGATAGATAGATAGATAGATAGATAGATAGATAGATAGATAGATGGATAGATTGGTCCTTTGGAAATTAGTTGTGTGCCAGTCAACAATGTTATCCCGCTGTTGTGTTTTATAGTTTCTTGGATATTCTTTTGGGTTTAGGTCAATTTGGAATTGCCATCCTTATATTTTGTACTTTGTGTTTTAAATGGTCGCAGGACTTCAATACAACTGAATGAGAGTGAGTTGGAGAAAAAAAAATGTCTCAAATTGTTGGACTTCCACAATCAAGCCTATTATATGAGATTATGACCTTTTAGGTTTACAGCACACTCAAAAGGCCTCTTCAAGTCAAGCTGGAAAAGGCCTGATATTGCCTGCCTTGACTTGAGTTTGGGTGTGTGCGTGCATGTATGAAAAAGAGACCATGTCTAAAACCTGGAGTCGTAAAATATGTCCAAAATAATCCCAGTCTAAAATGTACAACGGTAAAACTGTCATGCTGTATCGGAAACACCTCCACTGACTTTAGAATTGAGCTGAGGTAACCTGTCACACCCATTATGGAGAGTATTCTTCAGAGATGTTTGTTTTTGTTACTCCAATGATGGTGATGCAGGCTGCGGACATAACATATACATTTTAATTGAAGGGGGTCCAGAGCAATTACATTTCCCTAAATGTAAGCAATAGGTGATATGATTGTATTATTTTTTTGTATAATTACTGTTTCAGCACAGTATTGTATAAGACAAGTGTATAACTGCATATATATGCAGTATGCTGTACATATGCAGCTCATTTTGAGTGTCACTTTATTTATTTGTAAATTCTCTCTTCAAAGTAAAAAGTCAGTTGAGATTGGGTAGTCATACTTGTGTGTGTAATGAAGATACGCTTTGATCAGGGCACCCTACCACCAATAATACAGTCCAAACACACAAGGACATTTGAGACCTTTGGGTTATATTCAATATTGCTTTTATTACATTGCATTTTCATATATCATTATTCACACAAACACCTTCCGGTCTATGATGTTTTCAAGCTTGTGGAAAACAAAGTTTTGAATGGCATCAAAGTGTATTTGTTCTTCACGGTTTACTTTGTACAGTACTTTTTAGAAAACAAGATACATTTCTACTGACACAAGAAAGAAAATAAATCAAACTTGTTCTTAAATCACATAAACAATGGGATAGACATATGGGATCATTGCACAAATAGTATACAGTAGACCTGATGTGCTGTCTAAGTGTGCTTTTTATTATTATTGTGAGGCTGACAATGCGGTGGTGTGCACATTTTTTTGTTGCTAGACTCAGCGCTGGATCAGTCCGCAGGTTTACAGTATTTAACAGCGGGGCGTCTTTGACTAATGCTCCTTTTAAAGGCGTCTTATTCACAGCTAATTTACTTACATTTACTTTATTATAATCACTCAGCCAGAATGTATTTGGTCAATTCTCAACCCAAAATAAAGTATACGGTACACTTGAATGTGGGGATAATAATGTAATGTCATGGAAAATCAATGCCATGGTTGAAGCATTGTTGCATTCAAAAGATGCTCAGAGCAAAGTTCCCTTAGGCTTGGGGAATCAAAGTGACAGTCTGAATAGAAGAATGAAATGAAAAGCCTGGTGTATAGTGCAAATATCAAAACCATCAATAATAATAATAATAATATTTATTTATTTATATAGCACTTTTCTTACAGAATTGCAGTTCAAAGTGCTGTACAGAGATGGAATACATGCGCAGTTGTGCTTCCCATGAACAAATACATACAGAGAAACATTAATAAAAAGTATAAAAGAAATCAGATTTAAAAAAATGTTTATGATAATAATAAAATGAAATTTAAAACAGGTGAATAAAGGAATACAATAGAGATACATAACATGATACTGAAATGACATACGTTAAAAATGGTTAAAGGAATCAGATGAAAGAAATACCAGAGAAATAAAAACCTTTTTGTCAGAATGTCAGCACCATGCTAATCTGGTGGAGGAAGTGCATATTCCAGTAGCAGTTTAGTTATCAGTACATGTCATTTATGGATGGTTATATCCCCTTGTACCCTCTAACCTCAGTTTAAGAATTACCAAGATTCCCTCATACGCATACGGGGGTGCTGTATAGCCTCAGATATACAGACCCTGCATGCACATTCACCAAACAACTACATACTATTAGACTATGCTTGCTCGGTGGGATTGATACACAGACAACAGGACAATCCGCCTCTGTAATCACGGTTCCATATGGGCCTACCACAGCTCTTTTTCCCACCGCAACGACACTGGTACAGCGACCGGGCCATCTATGAGATTTTTATTTGTGCAACATAAGAGGGTTAAGAATGGTTAAAATACTTTAATATGAATACATAATATGATACTGAAATGACATACTGTAACAACTAAAATAAATAATAAATAAAATAAGATAGACAACAGACAAGTGCAGCGTTTTCTGTAGCAGTTTAGCAGTGCAGAGTAGTGCGTCTGGATGGAAGGTAAAGGCTCCATTAGTCATGTCTGGATGGAGGGTAACAGTTACAAGTTAGCTAAAAGCTCATTTGTATAGATTCGTTTTTTCAGGTTTTCTTTACAGATATTTACTGAGCCGGATTCCCTGATGGCTAGAGGTTTCTTGCTCTTATTGGTCAGATGACCTTAGTGTTCTAGGGGTTATGTAGTTGACCATTGCTTGAGCGATATAGTTTGGTCCTAGCCCATAGCGACTTATATGTAAGGAGAAGAACCTTAAAATCAATTCTGCATGCTACTGGTAGCCAGTGCAGGTTGGCATTAAATTAGGCATATTTCTAAGTCCTAGTATCACAAAGATATTAGATATCATTCTTATTCTTATATATTTGATAAATATTACAATAAAATATATGTTTTATGGCATGACATAATGCAAATGTATTATATATTAAGATTAATTTAGATAGAGCTTTACATTTCATTTATGCCAAACCTTTTCTCTTAGAAACATTCTAACTTGGGCTGTTTTGACTGCCGTGAATGTGAATACTCAAGATTGTGATGTTGATGCAAGATAGTTGTTCTGGGAAGGAAGGGGGGTGAGGGGGTGAAAACCTACAGTACAAGGGCATTTCAATCCTCCGTGAAAAGCGGTTAAGTAAAGTACATATTGAAATACTACTATAGGAAAATGTGATGTACATGTAATATTGAATACAAATTATGTTCTACATAAAAGCAATGCATGTTATGCTGTATGTAGCTATATTTTAAAATGAAAATAAATCCATTTAAATTTAAACCAGGGCTGTGAATGCGCTGCATTGATATTTCTAATAGCATGTTGCTGAAATCAACAACATATGAAAGCCCTTAGTGAGTAATGCCATTTCAAGAGAAAATAAACACATTGTTTTTTAATTTGAGAATAAATAATTAATAGTGCATTTGATATGCACAATGTACATTTTTTCACAATGATCCTACTTAACTACGTCAAACCCCAAGTGAAGAAGACAAGAATGTCCTTGACCATGATTTTCAAAGCGCATTTTCTATTTTCCCTTGTGGCTTTTTGGGTTTACCAGAGTTTAATGCACCATTAAAAAGCTACAGCTGGAAAAGTGAACAGGAACATGTTTAACAAGCTCACAAATCCCGTAAAGCATGGAGCTTTGACCACCTCACGCAAAAAATAAGGCCAAACACTGTCTATCGATCTTCCATGCATTCTTGGGATGTTGCCATGACGATTTTGCATTTATTGTTCCTGCCCACAGTTAAGCCATAATTACATTTACTTCATATGGGATTCAGGATATGTAAAATAATCCCACACGTTGTCTATTGTTACCAACATCCCTGTTTATGTAGAGTAGTTCTAAAGTTACATTAATAGAATACTGTATTATGGGCAATAATGTATTAGTCTCACATGTTTTTAATATTTCCTCCATTATCTCCCATAGCCTTTCTTATGTATCGTCAGTGTTTTGTCTCCTGGTTCTCTGCAGCCACATGACTCATTTGTTATCTTATATTATCTCAGCACTGTTCAAGCAGTTCAATGAAACGGGGACAGAAAGAAACATCTGTTCTGAATGTATTGGGCAGAAGCACTTATTCTCCGAATCAAGGGCAAACCGTACAGGGGGCAGTCGCAGCAGAAGAAGATTCACCACGCCATAAAGAGGATGTATGACCAGGCTGCTTTCTGCAATTGTTTTTTATTATTAATCCTCTCCGTCCCTAGTGGGACATAAGGCTTTGACTCTCTGCCTCTGCAATTGTGCCCGTCAATAACTGTAATAGTTGTCCTTGAGAATATACAGCACTGTATGTTTTGCACATGTTGTCACAAGGACACAGGCCTTTGGTAATAATAATTTAAAAAAAACAGCCCTTGAAACAGTTGTATGTGTGTAAATAAATGAGTATGGAAGAATGGATGAATGGAAAAATAAGCATCATATTTTTCTATTTTCGGTCTTTATAAAGACGTTGCTTTATAAAAAGTTAGTTTTTCTCTTTTAGTCCATAGCTATGACTGAACCCACATTTTTGCTAGCATTATTAAAGGAAATAAAGGCAAGTTCAGGTGTCATTAGGTTTAAGATAATGTAATAATTATAGGTTGGTGTGTATATTGCAAGCTTGTTAGAACATGTGCCTGCAATGTTTAATATGCTCATCTCTCGTGAATCACACCATCGGAAATGATACAAGGTCAAGTTGTAAATGAGGCCCCTGGCACCTAGACACCTGATGTGCATTAAAGGTCACCATTAAACACCTGCATTTGTAATATTGATGTAACAACTTAATAACTTAGCAGAGAAATCTCTGAACTCTAAACATTATATTAAAGTACAAATGTGTTGTATTTTGTGTTGTTGTGTGTGTGTGTGCGCTTTAACTGCCTGTCATGCAGCACACACACAGTAATTGCAACTTGCACACTGGCTGATCTAAACCATCTACTGTGTACAGTAATTGATGACATTTCAGCAGTGATGGTGCTTTAAATGCATTGCAGCTGAACTGAAGCATGTAGCTTAGATATGTTAGCCCTCTGCGAAACCTAAATGATGCTAGTTAAACTAGCTAAGTTATGTTAGCTCACATGCTGCTGAGCAAAAACAAGTTGTTCATCCCAGTGTTCCTTACTGCACACTTCCTGCTATGCTTGAGCATTGACATGCATGTGCGCGCGCATCACATCAGCACCCCGGAACACAGACATGCATCCACGCACGCACACACACACACTAGACTTTTTTTTTTTTAAAGCTTTGCGACCGCCTTGTCCATCTTTTCAAACACTGTCCAGACGGCAGTAAAACTCTGGCCATCAACTCTCCTCTCCAGACCTGCCTATCACTGTCATTCTGGATCAGCGGTGCAGAACCCAGCCTTTCTCTCCCGCTAGTCCCTGCTGGACTGGGCTTGTTCAGCCTGGGCCCTCATATCACTGTCAGCAGTCCCAACTGACAGCCTCGTGTTGCAGATGATTCCAGTTTGTTGGCCTGGCTACGGGCCGATGCCAGCCATCTTTTCTGTGGCAGTGGGTGGCTGTCTGTGAGGAAAAGCTACGACAGGCACTTTGACCTGAAGAGATGGGTATAGCATGCCTGTATACATACTGTATGGCACTGCAGTGGTAAACACTGAAGACAGCAGATATAGGGATGTTGGTTAGGGGAACCCTCAGGGCCATCAAGGTATTCAGGGAAGATAATATATGTTGTATTGATTTAGGCTATAAAGTAAAAAACAAAATAATTTGAATTCTGAGGTAAAATTAAGCGTTAGTAATCAGCAAACTGTTCACTGACTCTTAAACAGTGTTTTTTTAAAAACTACATTCTGGGCCGAAGGAAACAGGGGAAAATTAACCAATCACATGATTTTTCGTGATAGTTGCTAGGCAGAATAGTCTGAACTTGTGTGGCAACTGTGGCATGGCACAGGCCTTTCAATTAGCAAATTGATTACCTAACCATTATATTCCACGTTCAAGTAAATGGGGGCATGTTAGATTCATTAGCCAATCATATTTTGATATGGGATGGAGGGGGGCGTTCTGTAAAGATTTGAGCATCATTCAACATATTCAGAATACCCCAATTGCGAGTTATGCTGCTATTTTGTGATATGATTGTGATAAGCATGGACTGAGCTTACCGCCAAACGAATTGTAGGCTACCGTACTAGCTGTACCAACCGACTTCACGGAGCAATATTAGGCTACCATAGAACATCACAATAAATTAATGAATATCAGTGAACTAAATATATATTTTTTGATCAACATTTTTGCGTGAAATGGAGATATCAGGTGAAGAGGTCCTGACACATTTCATTTCGAGAATGCCTTTTCTTCAACAAACCAACACCAGTAAGGCTACAACAGCTAGGCTAGCTTATAGTTGTACCGGGTAGTCTTGCTTGAGTGGGATGGGTATACTTTTCAACTTGGATAAACTTGTTTTGGTCAGTAAACTATCCAGTCTATGTAACATGTTTACTGTTTAATGAAAGCAGCTGTTAAACACCTGCACGTCATATACTACTGTGGTTGCATGCATGCGTCAGAATGAAGACATTTGGTCTGACACGATGAGAGCAGCATTTTGAACATGTTGAGGTGTTTGCGGACATTTTAGAGCATCGTGATGACTGACGTTGACACTGACGTTCTTTTCAAACTTGGAGTTTCGTTCCAAATGGCAACATTTGTCTGTCTTCTTTGAGATGTGGCAGCCTAAAGAGAAGGATATGAAATTGTTTACGAAATTGTGGAGTAATGAACAACACCGTTCAAGCTCTAATGCTATCGACAAGGATACAGTTAAGCCTAAGGCTTCTACGGGAGAGACAGGCCGGAGCCCGGGGTCGAAGACCCAGACGTGCGCACAGGTTATGCACCCATCCAGTAGGTGCTGTGTTCTTCTCTCTCTCACTCAGGTGAGAGAGAGGTAAGGACCACGATGAGCGACTAACCGACAACTGTTTCTTAGTAGTTGTTTTTTAAAATAATTTAAGATGCTTAGACTAAGCATCTTAAATTATTTTAATTGAGATTGTGAGATTGTTGCTTGTCGGATGTGGAAGCAACAGGCAAATTTGTTTTGTGTGTTTGTGGAAACCTAAGCCTAATATCTAGCTTTGCGTGTGTGTGAATTTAACATTTATAGCAGTCAATGCTTACATGTAGGCAACCGATATAAGCTCACAGGTTCTGATCACATACTTTCGGCAAATTTAGTCTTTGTTGTGGTGACACTGAAGGCCCAGTGTCGAGGGTCACGGTTCGCTACTGGGTTACACACACACGCACGCACACACACACATACACGCACACACGCACACATACACAGCTAAAGAGTTTCTATATTTCCTGACCAGACAAGATGGCACAAATAATTTCTCTCTCAGTCCCTGAGCAAAGGCCTTCTCTTTCCTCTTCTGCACCACGTGTGAATTCCATCATTATAGGTGGGGTTTCCTCAGCACTCTTGGTGTTTCAAACAAACCTCAACAGGAGGTTAACTTAGCTTCTCAACCTCCCACAGAGACAGGGACAGCCACAGAAGACGAGGCGGTAGGGATTGGAATTTAATTACAGTCTCGAAGCCCACTGAGTCCAATATGAGACAGAGGGACGAGATGTGAATCTTCGGAGCTGCCTTTGTTTGTATGGTGACTACAAGATGGAAAACCACCCAGAACCCACTGCAGAGACACTTTAGTCAGCTCTGTTTGTGACAGCGGAATCACACAGGGATGAGATTTATGAACACTGCCATGCTTACATTCAAGTATTCGTTTTTTACGAAATCAAAGTGCATGAAAAGAAACCTGCCGTCAACAACAGTCTGGAAGTGAGACATATGTGTTTGATAGCTTGATGTCAAAGTATAATTCACTTGTGTATTATGTTATAGTATATGTTGCAGAATACTTTCATGGAATCTTTTAAAAGCGCAATCAAAATAGGATTTGTCTATCCAACATTTGATAAATCACTGCACAATTTGAATAACTTATCTACCATTTTGTCTTGTCTGAAAATATAGCACTTTGAGTGATAAGATCTGTGGTTGAATTCTGTCTTTTTCCACATTGCTGACCGTAAACGCAATTCCTTAGTGTCTACGTGAAGAAACACGGATGGACTATTACAAGGGAACCTATGGCCTTATGATTGGATTCAAAGCTGCTCTGGCTTACACATCAAGGGAATGTTCTAGGCCGCACAACTGGCGGCAGAGCATGGGATCTGCAGAGTGAGTTAAAAGTCCTACGGCCTGCTCACAATCCATTGTGCTTCTGCCACGGGTGGGGCACCGAGGATGAAAACCAGACTGAGAGCTCAGCTCACGGAGCTCGGCGTGAAGGAAGAAGGAAAAAAGAAAAGAATCAATCTCAAGGCTGGTTTCTCTCATGCTCTGCTCCACATGTGTACCAAATACCGTATTGCTGGAGCATTAGGAAGTGTTGCTGCCTGGGCCGATCCCCACACTGCTGCGCTAGGTGTGACAGAAACATGGAGGGGTAACGTTGGTTTGCGCTGGTGCAGACCGGAGTGTTGTTGCTCGGGGAGGGAGAGCAAGGCGTTTGGCTCAGTTCAGAAGCTGCAGGGGGAGGAGGGCGGAGGAGGTCTGTGTGAGGGGCGGGACACCGTATTGCACAGAAATCCAGATGTAGGTCACTGCTAAAGAATTCCGGTATCCTGATGCTCCAGCCGACAGGGAGACTACACAACTTACCCAGTGTAAATAACGTCAGCAAATCACCCCCCTACACCCCCTCTCTTCGTAAAGAATCTGGAGGCATTTAGGCTGAGACAGCCATGAGAATACAAACCGCATGTCTTCTTCTGTTAGTCTTTCTTAAATCACCTCCGAACTGTGAAAACAAAATATCAGAGTCCATTCTGACAGGGACCAGTCAGGCAATAGACATAGTGGGCGATGTCGATATAACCTAAATAGAGATGGTAGGGTCCAACTTGTCAGCCGTGATTGGCTTTGGCATTGACATTACACTAATATACCTCTTCAAACTGGTTTTGACAGCTGGGTTTTCGCAACAAATTGCAACAAAAAAAAGCATTTCATACCCCTTCCTTTTTGTGTCTTGAAAATGTCCTCAAGCATAGATTTTAGGAGTTTAACAGTGCTTTACCCTGAACTTTCCACCGTGGCTCTTCACTGAGATTACTGGCATGTCGCCAGGGCTGGATACAAAAGTCCCAAACCTCAGCTGTTGATGTAGAGCTCAATGTTAGACATAGCCTGGTATGGGCAACTGCCATTGATTACAGTGGGGGAGCTGCAGCTAAAGTTTTGTGGCTACAAATGTGAGTTCCGCCAGCATTTTCTTTCCACAGCCAAAACACAGCATTCCTAAAGTGAAAGATGGCAGAGAGAAAAGAAAATCTTACAAATAAAAAAATCACAATGTGTGCATGCCAATTCCACATGTTTTCTATCCATTCGTGTAATCTCACCACTGCGATGTCATCAATCCCTTGTTTCAGTTTGGGCTTCTCTCCACCAATGCTTTATCCCGTTTTTGACGCATGCAATCTCTTTCAACAAAAGTGATGTTCTTTTTTTCTCTAGAAGCTGTGAGGTGTTATCCCGCAGATGTTTCTCTTTTTAGGCTTTTCATAAAGACATTTTGATTTTTGAGATGGGGTTTTCAAAGACCATGTCAGTACGTCGCTATATTTTATGGTAGAGGGAAATGTGCAAATGTTGGAAAGGTTCAAAACCAAAGGAATGATCCACATAAATGGTATTGTCGCATTGGGGACGCATAGCTACTTTGAGCTGCCATTCCTGGGTTGAGTTACTCATTCTACCGTTCACAGTGGCAAAAGGTCTGGACTATACATGCACTACTGTTGAAACCAGAGAATCAACACCTGTCTCCACTTAAAAAGTTTTCCTCAATACATTCTGGAAGTATAGTAATGCTTTCACACAACCCAATGCAAAGTATACCATGATGCACAGTATGCTTTTTAACACTTTTTTTAACCCTTTAAATATATTCTATAGTGGATTTAATTCTACATGTTTTCTTATAATTATATTGGGTTGTTACTCTACTACCTGACCTAATTATGAACAGAAAGACTTGTTTGTTTGCGTAGCATTTTAGGTCCATATTTTTTCCCTACTTTGACAAAAATCCCCAGTGAGTTTAGCTCTTAACAAAGTGCAAAGGGTGCCAGTACACAAATGACAGGTATGGGCTGTGAAATGTCAACATGACTGGTTGTGTTTATCCCAACACTTACTGCGAATGACTAGTCTTGTCAGGCTGTTATGCCAGCCACTGAGGTTAATAAAACTATCTGGAAACTATTTCAGTCCGGCCAAGTTTGTGTCACTTCAGGTATGTCTCTATTTAATGTCTTCCGTTTTATGCGGCTGGCAATGGCTCACGACCCTTTTCTGCTGCGTGTAATCATAATGACAGCGGAGGGAATGCAATAATATGGCAGGGTCTCAAAAAGGGTTTCACTCACAGGTCCCAGAGAACCCGTGTTGTGCCAACACATGTCATGACAAACTTTGTTCTGACAAGGACCTTCTTGTAATTTACATTTGCTATATATATTAATATGCAGCATGAGCCACAGAGACCTGTAATACTATTATGAACAAATTATACCATCAGTTAGATTTTGTGGTGAAGGTTCTGCTGTCAGTAAAGCATCAGTCCATTTGTTCTCTACTTTATAGAGCAGAAATATGAGTATTAGTGAAATGTACAATTACAGGGAAAGGTCATTCCGTTGTTTCTGGCATCAATTTATATTATAAAACTGTTTTTGAAAGCTATGTAGTTTGCATGCATGCCTTCTCCCCCTGCATTTAGAATATTGGCATAATCAAACATTGGCGTTTGAAAGACAGCCATCACACTGGTGAATTTGTTGTACTTGTGATGTTGTTATCACTTCTGCAGAGCAGTTCGTCGGGGGACATCAAAGTGCCTGTTCTCCATGTAAAACAGGAGAAGGCGCTCTGCAGGTTTCTGAACTCATGCCACTTCAGAACGGATACGGATACCACAAGGGAACAAGCATTTCATATTGTCCAATTTATCAGCAGACGTTTATATTGGGATGCTTAAAACATTTAACATAATTACATCCGATACAATGTGATAAGAATGTGCATATGATACTGTTTTAGAAAGAACATTTGCTTTTTCATCCTGTCGTGTTGGTTTTGTTGCTTGTATGTAGAAAAGAAATGTGAATGTGATATAAAAAAAAAAACATGAATATCGGATTTTATTTCTCCACATAGATATTAAATGATTGATTACAGCAGACAAGCAAATTACTGACCCCATTCTTTATGTCTAAGGATTATGTACATATAAATATTACTGGACTGAGTTGCATGCATGGTATTTTATTCTACTCCTGTAATGTTGCAACGCCTTCAGGGTTTCATAAATGTTACTTCATTTAAGTACCATTCGACCAGGCAATACAGTTTCTTGTGTTGAATGGCTGATAGATACATGGCACAAGGATGACACTATACTGTTGCAAACACGTTTTTAAATTGAAGACTATTTTTGCATTGTTCGCGGTGAGCGATTGTCTGCGTGTGACGCATTAGTTATGCTGACTGCAGCATCATGAATTATATTTTACTGCGGTGAAGATATGTGTGTCCGTTAGCATGACATCTGGGTTTTTAATGCTCTGAAAGAAATCCCATATCTGCATGATCCTGCTAACACAAGCCATCTGAGGAGAATACAGATGAGAGAGGGTCTCTGTCTTGCCCAGCAAACCTCCTCCAAACAACACTGCAAGGCAACACACAGTGACCTTGGTTGATTGAACATTCCTATCTGGTGTGTATTCTGAAATCCTTGCCTTCAGCGTGTGTCTAGAGTGTGTATTCAAAGAGCACCTACAAAGGTTCTGGACTGTGAAAAGGGGATTTGAAATAAAATATTTTAATATTGGAGCATTTCTGGGAACCGTCGCGGGGGATGTCAGTGGATTGATGCTTATGACTGTGAAGGGTGTGCGTCTGCAAATCGATATGATTTCATTGCACGATCATTGACTGTGGGATTTATTGCCATCGCTCATTTCAATGAGGTAACTAGTGATAGGGCAACAAGCTCACTAAGGCTGATGCTCTTCTGGGGAAGTGCAAAGACTGCCACCAGATGGTTAGGTTGGGAATGACTGGAATAACAAACAGTGATAGCCCATATGGTTGCAAGACTGGGGTTTGTTTATGTTTATTTGTGTTGATATAGACCAGAGAGCCAATTACAGCATTGGCCTGTAAATAGATGAATAAATTACACAAACATTTGGTCAACTCATTCCACAATGGAACCATTAAAACACATGTTTTACTAGACTGCACGGCACACAATGGTTTCATTCGTAACGCCTAACACAACTCAAGTTGCTGTCCAAGCTTTACACAACATTGGTTGTATTTACTGTAGTACTTCATATTGATGACCTGCGGTAATGGCCATATCACATTGTCAAGGCTGATGGTTTCATTTCATAGCAATCTGTTGCCTCTTTTAGGCCTCCCCTAACCGCATGAGGGTCACGGAAATGATGTATTTAATGCCTGATCTATTGTAGTAGATGTAGCGGTTGATCAGCAGTCTTGAGCCCTCTGTGAGGCTGTTGAGGAACAAAGGGAATATGATTTATGACTGATACTGAGCTGGACGCTGTTATGTGCTTGAGTTCAACACTGCTTTTTGGACCTTTCATCTAATTCCGCTCGTTGAATACTTGCTCTTAATTACAATGGTACCAGACAGACCCAGACTACAAAAAGACCTTTGGGCACAGGAATTAAATGTAGTTAGAAAAGACAAATGTTATGAGCTGAATAACCATTTCTGCATTCTATCATTATACAATGAATATGAGTCATAATGTATACACATAACAAAGGCATGTAACCATCACAGAATAGAATGTCTACCAAGAAGTAGGCATATGTGCATTTGAGATACCGGTCTTTTCAATACAGCCTATTTCCCTCCCCCTACACAAAGAGATACATATAGCTTGCGCTACACATCACCACACATACGCAGACATGGAATAGGACAATGTAAAGGTCAAACGACATAGCTACATGTGTGGAAAAAGCACTCATGTATAAATACATTTTTTTTAAAATACATTGTCCGAGACACATGTAGCATGCTATGAATTAAAAAAGAAAAAGCAGTTGATTGACTGAGGCATTGGCACGCAGCTGAAAACAAGTGCTGAGTGTGATAGCTGATAAGGTGACGCACTACCCTCAATATAGTTATTTTCTCCCAGGCCTTCTGGAATTTTCAATTCACGCAATCCGGCCAACAAACCACTTAGCTAGCGTTCAGCCACCATCTTATTGAATTGTATAGTTCAGAAAGCAAAGAAATTCAGGTTCTGTCATACAGTAAAACGCTGCAGGCTAGTGCTGTGCAACAGAATAATATTGCTGTGAGTCATCTGAATTGGACGCTTTTGCAAACTAAGCAAGAGCGTCGGCGAAGAGAAAGGAGGGCTAGGAAGGAGAACTTCAAACAGATTGATGAAACATCATGAAAGTGAGAGTCTCTCCTGTGGGAGCTCATCACCGCTCTAGCCATAGATATTAGGTGCTCTGAGAGCTGCTGTGTGGGCAAGTGATGGGGTGGGGGTAAGCCTGCCCACTGTGTTTGATCTTAGTTATAATCATAATTAAGCACCTAATCACTAATGTCGGTTTGTTAAAGGTGCACCCCTTCATTTGTGTTTGCAGACCAGCATTGGCTTGAAACTTTGGGGTTTGCCTGCGATGCCATAACGCAATGGAGGAACCTTTAACGTTTGGCTGCATGTCCAAGAGAAACAGCTCTACCCAGGAAGGCACTTCAGCCTGTCAGTCAGTTCTGAGCCTCGGGTCAAATCAAAAGGCCTGAGCAACGCCAGCTACAGTGCACACAAAGGCTGGAGGCCATTCTCTCTGATCAGAAATCAGATACATTACATTCTGTGCATCGTTTAAAAAACAATGGATAACCATTGATTACACACACACACACACACACACACACACACACACACACACACGTGTGCACATTAATATGCTAATCTAATGCTGACATTTATTTAATTCCATATTCAACATTTAGCCCAAGAGCAAATGAAGGAGAACCTGCCAGCAAGCTTGATTTGTGCGGTGCAGAATTACCACAATGGCCAAACCCTCCTTTGTGTTAGGACAGACTGGTTCAACTCTGCTATCTGCAGTTTGTGAGACCTCTCGCGAGACCTTTTTATCTAAAGCTGTGCATGAGTCATGACAAGCCATTTGTCAGAGCGACATTATACAGCCTAAACCCAGTGCCATAAATGATTATGGCCAGTGTCCTGTCATATCTGTACTGGGATTACTAGGACTTTACGACATAACCTTCCAGGTTAGACATTCACATAGGTCATTTGCTGTTGTGTTTGCATTAGTGTGAGGGATTTATGTGGTGGTTGCTCACTGTCCACTCCCTATGCAAACAGTTTTGTATTCCCCATGCACAGAAGGAGAGACTGGGAATTTTGGGGAGGGGGTGGGTGATGGTGATGTAACACTCCGCTAGGATGGGCTAGGGAGCAAGCAGACATTTAAAGGAGCTTACTGAGGCTGGAGCTTTTACTCTGGCTTTGATTGTCTCTGCTTTGATCTGGTTTGGGCGGCCATGGTGTGCAGCGCTATCCCACCGTAATCTCTACCATCTCCACAAGCTCCAGTCAAAAAGACACCCACTGGATGTCTATGCCTGTAAGGGACCATTGGTTTTATTCAACCCCCCTCCATTTAAATATGTGCAATAAAGGAGAATAATAGACTTTTTAAATGGAAGATTCGTCTAGGGCACCTCTGGCAAGGCAGTACAAACCCTGTAAACAGTGAGTCACACCATCTTGTCGCACTTTATAGATACCGATTTTATCAATGCAAGACCTTGGTGATGACCTTGGGCTTAATTACATTGTTGTCATCTATTTTGCATCTAAAAAACAACAGACTGCAGCAATGATCTGTCTTCTAGAGAGAGACTGCGGAGCACTGACACGGGCAGAACTTCAAAGGGATATCAGGCATCTATCCCAAATTAGCTGCCTGCGCAACTGTCTGCACTTACTGAGAGACCATCCTCTCTCAGTAAAAATACATTATCTTGCGGTTGTTAAATTACAGGCATTTATATTGTAGTGAACCAAGGAGCCGTCCAAAGAACAGAACAGCTTGGAATTCTCCTGCTTGAAGCCACAATGGAGACCGGTTGAATAGAGACAAACCCTTGTGTTTTTCAAATCAACATTCCCAGACAGACGTACAATATATGATACTTCTTGATGCCCGGAGAGCATTTAGTCCAGAGCTCACAGAAAGGAAAAGGGCACCCCATTGGAAATACCAGGTTCAAATCCTTGGAAGGCATAAGGGCTATGATGCAAAAATGTGACTTGGCTGAGCTTTAACATGCCTGGCACAAGCGTAACAACATACCCGTTGTTCATTGTTCCAAGTTTTCAGGAAACACCAGGCATAATTTCCCTCTAGCATCTATTTTATTTTAAACATATTGAAGTTAAGACGATTTAAAAATGTTCATTGCTCTCGGTAAACAAAACATTATAGTTGCAAATGTAAGTCATGGTGTAACTGACCATTAGTTCCTTGATATGTATTGTGT
Source organism: Forbesichthys papilliferus (assembly GCA_025399855.1). Lineage (NCBI taxonomy): Eukaryota > Metazoa > Chordata > Actinopteri > Percopsiformes > Amblyopsidae > Forbesichthys > Forbesichthys papilliferus. Next base: position 2,467,696 of record JAODOY010000009.1, on the reverse strand, counting down.
GCATTGACACACACTTAAAATACCTGTTACACAGATCATTTGATTGGTATAACCTGCCAGCTCCATTAGATCATTTAGTACCGTTTGCTAGCATTTACAGTGTAAGGGACAACAAAGCCAAACTCTACAGAAATATTGAAGAATATGATCTTTCTACGCTGAAGAAAATAAAGCAGTCTTTGGTGCTATCTTAATTACATAAACAAATGCATGATTAGGGCCCGAGCACACACAGTGTGCAAGGACCCTATTGAGACCCTAGTGATTATTCTTCTTCTTCTTTCTTCTCCGACTTGCATGTTTCTTTAAACTTTCCGCACACGTGTCTTCCCCGGGAAATCGACGATTTCAGGTGTTTTGCGAATAGGCGTGGCAAAATGGCTCGCTGGCGCCCCCTACAGATTAGCCCCCCCGAACACTTTCTCCTAGACGTACGAAATTTCTGTTGAACATGTAACATGACCAAGCGTACAAAAAAAGCTCTTGGAGCAATTCCCTACATGCAACAGGAAGTCAGCCATTTTTAATTTTATGGTCATTTTTGGCGAATTGCATGCATCGTATTATCCTAGACGTACGAAGTTTCTGTTTTAACACGTAATATGACCAGGCGTACAAAAAAGGCTTTGGAGTAATTCCCTACATGCAACAGGAAGTCGGCCATATTGAATTTTATGGTCATTTTTGGCAATTTGCACGCATCGTACTTTAACAAACTCCTTCTACAGAATTAATGCAATCGCCTCCCAATTTGCTCTGTGCATTTTACACACTATGAAGATTAAAAGTTGTACAAACGGTGAGTTTTCACTGATGGGCGTGTCCGTGGCGTGGCGTGGATAATACATGATTCGCCATGAAACAGGAAGTTGGTATAACTTCTGTGTACATGATCAGAAATGCACCAAACTTTACAGGTTTGATAAACGTCCAGCCCTGAAGACATATGTATGCCAATATTCATATTAAGTTATAGCGCCACCTACTGGCAACAGGAAATGTCAATTTTTATGCTGTGATGGTTTTCTCTTATATTCATTCATCAATCTACTTCAAAACTGTCTTCAAAAAGCCAAAGGACCCTAACGATGACATTTTGTAAATATTCTGAATTTTCGTTTAACGGCTTGTCTGGAGCGTGGCGGCGAAAGCACATCCTTCGCCAAGACACATGAAATTGTTATAACTTTTCCATACATGCTCCAATCTCTACCAAACTTTAATAGATTCATAAGAGTCCCGCCCTGAACACATGTATATGTAACAATTACCTTACAGTCAGAGCGCCACCTACTGGCAACAGAAAGTTACCCTTCAACAAAGCAGCCCCCGTCGCACGTTTGACCGACATTTATGAAATTTATGTGGCACATGTATGAAGTATAGCCGGACATAAAATGTTCTTGGTGCCATTTCCTAAAACCAACAGGAAGTTGGCCATCTTACATTTTATGGTCAATTTTTGGTGATTTGCACGCATCGTACTTTAACGAACTCGGAATTAATGCGATCACCTCCAAATTTGCTGTGCATTTAATACACTATGGGGATTAAAAGTTGTAAAAACGGTGAGTTTTCACTGATGGGCGTGTCCGTGGCGTGGCGTGGAATATACATGATTCGCCATGAAACAGGAATTTGGTATAACTTCTGTGTACATGCTCCGAAATGCACCAAACTTTACATGTTTGATAAACGTCCTGCCCTGAAGACATTTGTCTGCCAATATTTATATAAAGTTATAGCGCCACCTACTGGCAACAGGAAATGTCCATTTTTATGCTGTGACGTACTGCTCCTAGCTAGTTAGTTAGCTATTCATTTACTTAAAAACTGTCTCAGACACGCCATAAAACCCTGTCAATGATATTATGTGAATATTTTGGGTTTTCGCTTAACGACTTCTCTGGGGCGTGGCAGCGAAGGTAAATCCTTCGCCAAGACGCATCAAATTGTTGTAACATCTCCATACATGCTCAAATCTGTACCAAATTGTAATCAATTCATAAGAGTCCCACCCTGAACACATTGATATGTCAACATTCACTCAAAGTCATAGTGCCACTTACTGGCAACAGAAGACAATTGTTGTAACTTCTCCATACATGCTCAAATCTGTACCAAATTGTAATCAATTCATAAGAGCCCCACCCTGAACACATCGACATGCCAACATTTACTTAAAGTTATAGCGCCACCTACTGACAACATTAATATATACGTTTTATGCTTTCATTCCCTGCTCCTAGCAGGTTGCCCACATTTTCTACAGAATCGTCTCACACAACACGCATAATGATTCATATCCGAATCCGCGCCACGCCCCGACGTGTGTCACGGCGCGAGGGCCCGCCCAGTGTTGCTTGCAACCCTAGTTAATAGTTGAAGTTGCAATGAAGGGTACACAACAGCTGTTTGGGGCAGGCAGACACAGCTGTATACATGTTTCTTTTGCACACTAAATCAAATTTCCCATTGTGATCATCTGGAGTGAATTATATAGAGGGAGGGGGACATTGACGCTTTGATATACAGAGGAGGAAATGGGTAATGTTCTGGAACTGCATGCAACATCCTAATAGGAGCTGGTGATTGATAATAAAGAGCCTGCCAGACAATCTCTCTGCTTTAACCCTCCACCCTTTTCTCTCATTTCATAAACAACTTGCAACCCTGGATTAGAGCATGGTCCGTATTTTTGCTAGCAACGCTATGGTTGAAAAATATACAATTAGTTAAGCCACTAAATGAAAAGGGTAATATACATTGAATGTGTTTTTAATGCTATGGCAGCAGGCCTACCCTTTTCTATAAAGAGGATGATTATTAAGGGAGTGGGGTGGGTGATTCTACTCCTGGTATTAGCCTTGGGGTTAAAATGCCTGCCTGCATGTGACATTTTAAAACTCTGCAACAGCAACTTCAAGGATGTGATTAAAACTTAAATGAATGTCATGCACCTAGGCCTTATGATTATTAGCAGTTTGGGTGTTGTTACTATTGTTGTTAATAATAATTAAGAAGTTTAACAGAGCATTTGATATGGTTCCTGGACTTAAGTCTTTACAGACCAAAAGTAAAAATGGGAATGATATGGCTTTTCATCCATTTATTTAAGAGCATCAATCATTCCCTTTGAAGATTGGCTGATACTGTTTGCATGTAACATAAGAGAGAAGATATGGAGAGCAGCTGGTCACTTGGGAATAACATGACATGCATCTAGGGATAGGGAATAGGAAAAATTAGAAGATAAGAGTGAAAATAGATTCTCTAAAATATATATTTACAGCTTTCTGTATATGATAAATAAAATAGACACACCAAGTGCAGAAATTGATCAGAACATCATCTCTGGCAAAGGAAAAAAAATGTATATTGACGTGTCTTGTAAGGGAGCCTGCATGCAACAGAGCATTGCTGCCCTCTGGTGTTACAAAGTTACAATTAAACTAACAAAGTGTATAGGGGTCCTCAGAAGAATAGATAGATCTGGTATATGATAACATTTATTTAATACATCTAGGAATGTACATATTTTTTGTCAAATCTTGTAATTCTATTTCAAGGCAAAACAGGTCAGCATTAATGCATTTTAAACTACGCATTCATTTAAATGGTCACATTGCACAAAAGCCCCAACCTTTATCCTGATGTAAACACAGCATTATATGTGCGGAGCCACAAATGGCAACATTCAAAGTTAATCGACTCCATTATTAACACTAAGAGTATTCCCTTACAATGCAGTCACAGGTACAACATAACATCACTGTTTATTATGTGATAACTCTAGGAAAAAATAGTAGTAAGACGGTTCAAATAGTTTTATGTTCAGATTAATAAATAATAACTTCCTCTGTTTGATATCAGCAGATATTAGCCTGATATGAGGACCTGTCCTCATCAGATCACACAACCCCCAATGAAACTTCCTCTTTTACAGCTATCTTTATCACCTGCTCTAAATTACCACAGAGGGAAAACTTGGCATTACAAAAGCTTTGGATTTGCATCTGGAACACTTTTTTTTTTTTTTTGCAATCTGAATCAGGGAATTGAGGGAGAATGCGATTGGCTGTCTAATGGTAGGAATGTCCACCAGAGCAGTTTATCATACATTTCTGTGTTTATTTCACCACGTTTCAGAAAATTTGACAGTATGGCTACATCCAACTGGCCTCACAACCATAGATCACATGTAGGCCTATCTGGTTTGATGTCAATGATACAAGTGAAATAACCATAGTTTAGTGCATATATTTCAATATGTAATGTAAATACACATTGTAGAGTGGCCTTTTATTGTGACCAGTCAAAGGCAAACATGCACTAATAAAGATCATTTTGTGCATATATGTCATAGTTCTTTGACACATTTATGTGTTTATATAATTGAGTGTATGTTACTCCTTCTGTATGCCAAGGTGAAATACCTTTGCACGTGTTCAAAAGTAAATAAAAATATGTATTATGTATACCATATAGCAGCCATGGTTTAAATGATAACACGTTTAAGATGCTATACACACAAGTTAGCAAACCATACAATGTAAATAATGTTTGAATGAATCCATCCTTCTTGAGCTACACTTATTTATTTTATTCGTCAGATGGGGGATGGTAATAGCTTCCCATCCACTCCCTCAGTTAGACCATTTCACACACAAGGTCTTATAAATCTTTGTCTGAGAAACCACAAGATAATTTTGTTTATTAAATAATTAGTTAAGGTTTTACTGGGATTAGGATATAATTTTTTTTTAACTAACATTTCATATTCATTTGTTAAATACTTTGTGCAGGTTTGCTGATGTTCACTCTAGGATTGTAACAAGCCTGCGCATGTTTGACTTTGCTGTAGGCTACTTTTTATCCAGTTTTTCTGCATGTGAATCTCTGTCACTGAGGGCTGAATGATTCTCCGAAAACTCAAAACAAAAAGTTTTTGGTCACATGCAATTTCCCCAATGCCACATTTTCACATATTGTTGATGTGATATATTCTTTATTCAATACTGGCAGGAACTGGCGCATTGTATCCCTATATGTTTATGCAAAT
>JAODOY010000009.1:2447350-2462534 GCA_025399855.1 Forbesichthys papilliferus | reverse complement strand
ATATTGTTGATGTGATATATTCTTTATTCAATACTGGCAGGAACTGGCGCATTGTATCCCTATATGTTTATGCAAATAATCATACATTTTAACTTTGGGCTTAATGCAGCATGTCCATAAATTAATATGTATAGTGTTTCATTTAATGCACAATTTGTAGGTTATGCATACATTTGAAACTGCTTTGTCAATAAACCCATTGGATCATCATGTCTTGGATGTCTTGGGAGGCGCGGCTGGGAACTTTCAGTTTACAGGCCGGGGGGGTTACTATACCTACCTGAAGTAGTCTACAGTTCAATTGGCACACTACTATTTATAGGTACTAAACAGGATCAGTTAGGCTAGCCTATCTAGGCTTATTAATAAATGCATTAGGTTTAATAATGGTTGACAGTCAAGGTTAGGCTACGGCTAGGCTACATGAACATTGAGTTAATAAAAACAGGTATAAAGTGTTAACATTACAGTGTACATTCACAATTGTTGCTAAAAAAAAATTAAATACTAAGCTCAACTAAAGAGTTGTTTTTTTCTAATTGTATATGATGTACAGCAGCATTAGGGATGCACAAATACGCGGAAGGAACTCTAGTTAGCTATCTCCTTTGAAGACATGTCTGGCCATGGTCTGACCAATCCAAATGCTAAAGGACAAACCACAACAGCAGTGAGCGCTAGCTTCATGTCAACGATATAGGAATTACTCTGAAAAGACAGGGTTTGTGGAGAAAACGAGGGGGGTATATTAAGTGAATTTAAATTAGTAGTATAACTTCAGATCATACTGTTTATGGGTAAGCTTTAATATTACCAATTGGTCAGGACGGGGATCTTGGGAATACAAACTGTCAGCTGTACGGTAGTAGCTAGCTACCAGAACCGCCATCTCTCGCAGTCTGAGCGATCGCCGTGTCTTCCATACCATGGGAAACGCTGCCACCGCCAAGAAAGGCAACGAGCTAGAGAGCGGTGAGTTGTGGTGCTTTAGATCGTATGGTATTATTTTGTGTTATTGCACAGTTACGATCCTTCAAACTACATTAGCTAATCAACCCCGAGGATTGCATTGCTACCGTAACACCGAGGCTTGGGTTGCACGTCAGCCTGATGAAGACAGAACCATAAACAACCCCGTTTTGTAATCGATATATATTTGCGATATTGTGTCTGCATTAATGTAGCATAAGGCCTGACAGAAGTAAGAGACCACGAAGGATGTGGCCGTAGGGGGGTGTGGTCCCTAAAATGTTTCCCCGCCGAAATTACTCTATTCCTCTGCTTAAAGTACGGTATATTATAATTTTTCATGTAATATTTTTACAAACGCACGTACTAACGCTGTAGGAAAAAACATTTACTATAATACTATGATACTAATACTACTGGGGTTTCATACAATGCAATTAATTCAGAATATTAAGTATTCTGAATGGACTCATTTCGGCACAAGTAGGAACTGTCTTGCAAGCAAATATATTGATATGCCATTTGATATAATGTATGACACGTGCTGACTTCACCTGGATGGTAATACAATCAAATGTGTTGTGTAAACAGCTATGGTTAGTACTTAAACTAGCATTCACAAGGCCTATTGCCTCTAAATATTGATGGTGATTTTCCTGGTCTGTGTGGTACAGCTACTGTACAGTAGCCGCGTCGTTTATACATCGGTACGGTAGATAAATGCTTCACTAACTACGACGGTAAAACGATCCAGACTAGCATCAAACCTCCACGTCGGTCATCACATTAGTTTGCTTGACTGTCCATTGCTGTGGTGTTCATAACATTATAAGCAGTCGCATGTGGTTATCTTTGTTTGAGGTGTTTGTTTACATTACATTTGTTATCTAGTTATGTCAGACACAAAGTTGATGATGCTACACACTTCTGTAACACTAATAACAGCAAACCACAAACAGATTTTTATGAAAAATAACATCATTAGGTTTTGTGGGTCTATGTCCACATCAACTCTCAGCAACAATTTATTTTTAGCTACATAAACAAAGATTTTCCTTAGAGCTGCTCAGTGACCAAATATGGTGAAGAAATGACAAATGCCTAATTTCCATTCATAAAACTAGCCCAACTCTACAAACTCTCCCCACAGACGGTGTACACACACACTGTACATTATTTGTACTGTTCAAACACTAACACATAGTTTAAAAAAAAAGTTTTTATTTGTAATGCTGTTGTAACCTGGTGAGAGGCGCCCACACTCACACAAAGTTTGTCATTGACTTGAGTGGCTTGTCATCAGACCTTCGTCAGAGGATAAGCAGTATTACACGCATTGAAAGGTTTGACGTAGCTAGGGCAAGGCCAGAGTTAATTTGCAACTGTACACTTTGACATTTGCATCTGATAATCAATCAGTCCAATGTGATAAATCTGCAATGTTTTCACAGGAATGTGCCTTTCATCAGATCTGCTGAATTAACTGTAATGGTCCTATGGATGCAAAAGTTAGACATTTAATGAAATGTAAAAGGTTGTACAAGAGATTCTAAACAATTTTACTTCACAATAGTTGTATATGCAAAGCATATTAGTAGTCTATTGCATTTAAGTTTAAAATAACTTCAATTGCATAATGCTCTCAGTACAATATTCTGACAATGTGGGAGTTATTGATAAACAGCAGATGGTGACTGTAGCCACCCACTGGCAGCCAAATTATAAGATTAGCAGGGCCTTCCATAATCCTGGGCCTTTTCTCTCGAAAGTATTTATGAACTGTAGATTGTCGTTAAACCTATTTAAGATGACACCATTCTCTGAGCTGTAGATCTGTCTGCAGTAGGCCAAAGCCGATCTTAAAAGACAACCTGGTAACCTAACTTTGTTTGTACAGTATAGAATGCTAGATAGCCTGTTCAAACTACTTCAATATGTCCCCCAACACCGTTTTGGACTCTGACAGTGACATTGTGTATTCATTTTTACTGTGAAATAGTATATGGGACAGACTGTGAAATGTTGTGCTTATCTTATTTTTGCTATCCGGTTGTGCTAACTTTAAACACTACATTTCCTGTGTACAAAAGGGTGTCAAATTGTTAAAAACCAAAGATTCTCAAAATGTTGAGGAACTATGTAAACACTGCAAACTTTAGGCCAGTGTGCATGGTTTTCTCATGACTTTAAACCGGTTTCAGCAAGAGCGCATTAGACTATGAATCAATGATTAATAATGTGAAAGCAGTTTGGGAGGGACAAAATTTATATTTTACAAATTATTTTTACAATCTCAAATCGAAATCACAATGCACATCTGAATTTGTCAGTTCTGCCATATTTTTTTTCCTTTGGTCCACCACATCTGTCTATATCATTCAACATATCAACATACATGGTTCTTCCTGCAAATCATTGGTCTATAGGAGCCTTTGCTATGCTCATTCTTCTCAGAGCCATATAAGTAAACAGAGTTACGTAACTCTGTTTACTTCTATGGCTCTGATTCTTCCAAAAGGTGACCAAAATGACAGAAGGGCTGCTTTGGTCTCATTGTGCAAAGCAAACCTGCTATATTTTTACATTGTGTCGTTTGCCTTGATACTATCAAGTCAATGTTCTGTCATTCTGGATATGTCTGTCTGCTGTGTTTCCCATGTAATGTTGACTTATCCGCCTGTCTTATCATTTTGTGAGCTGTGTGACTTCCCTTGAGAAGGTATTATAATACAGTAAATGATGAACAATAGATTGGTGCTCATGGGGGGCCTCTGACCTAAACAATATTTACCGAGCCCTTTAGCATCACTTCTTAATACTGTAGTCTTCCTGTCTTGGATGTGTTTATGTTGTCTGTTTAATCTCATCTTCAGGAACAAAATATTTTAAAATCCAATTTGATATTAAATTCAGATGTGCTAGCTTTTGGCCATCTTTTCCAATGATTCCTAATTTTTTTAAATATTCATGTATATTTTCCTTTCCCTCCTATAGTTCTGTATAACTTTTTGCCTAATCCACTCAAACCCAGAATATTGCTCAAGAAAATAATCCAGTAGTGTATGCCTAACTGTGTCTGTCTATTCTCTTTTTCAGTCAAAGAGTTTCTAGCAAAAGCCAAAGAAGACTTCTTACAGAAATGGGAATGTCCCCCACAGGTGAGAATGAAAGGCCTTGTGAATGAAATTGGTACGTGCGATAGCTTTGGCCTTTATGTGTGTTAACACTTATGTCCACAGAGCACAACATGCCTAGATGACTTTGACAGATTAAAGACACTTGGCACTGGCTCATTTGGTAGAGTCATGCTGGTGAAACACAAAGCAACAGAGCAACACTTTGCCATGAAAATACTGGACAAGCAAAAGGTCAGTGGGAAGCCATGTGCGTCAAGTACTCTCTCAATCGGAGCTGGTCTCTCCAGTTTTTGTGTGTCGTTTTCCACACAAAATGTGGTGCCTAGGCCTAACCTTTATACCAGCACCTCAATAATTGTAATCATTCTTCTTGATGTTTAAAGAGCATCTGCAACATTGTACTTGTTTAGGATTGTGATGTCATTATAATGTTATTTATTTAAAATGTTATTTTGTTTTCTTTAAGTTTCATTATTTCAATGAGATGTTAAGTTAATAAAAAGCAGTTTTATATCTGCTGTTTATTCTGATGCAAATGACATTTCTCTGACAAGGCGTCAGCTGATCACCATCATATCTGTTAGGTGGTGAAACTCAAGCAAATAGAACACACGTTAAATGAGAAGAGAATATTGCAGGCTGTCAGCTTCCCCTTTCTTGTCAAGCTGGAGTACTCATTCAAGGTACAGTGGTACTTTCTTTAAATTATTTTCTATTGAATTTCCTGGGGTCGATATTTATTAGTAAGTTGTTGTCGTTATTCTTTTACCAGGACAACTCCAATTTGTACATGGTAATGGAGTATGTCCCAGGAGGGGAAATGTTCTCGCATTTAAGACGGATTGGAAGGTTCAGGTGAGCCATTATTTGCATATATCTACTGTACTACTGTACTACTGTAAAGGAGACTTGGGCCTTCATTGTAATGAGCTCCCCAAGGAGTCCAGGCTGGTAGCTATTGCACCATCCTCTAACACAAATCAATATTCTGTTTCTTGCACTCTTATCTCTAGTGGTTGTGCATCCTTTTTATTTCGTGAAAATATATTTCTGTTTTGTTTTTGTCTCAAGTAAATTGGAAGGGCGATTTAATGCCCACACTGATGGCTTTGAATGTGGCCACATTCAGTATTGTGCTCTCAGCCTGAATTTACTGTAATTGTACAGTATTAGAAAATGAACAGATACAAGTCACACTGTGGGCCATGCTGTATTTTGCCTTTCATCCAATATTTTATATCTGTTAAGGTTTTTAACTGGCATTACATTGTTTCCTTCTCTTCTCCAGTGAACCACACGCACGTTTTTATGCTGCCCAAATAGTGCTGACATTTGAGTACCTCCATTCACTAGACCTTATCTATAGAGATCTGAAGCCTGAAAACCTGCTCATTGACCATCATGGCTACATTCAGGTGTTACCTCCTCTTAATAAATACTATATTATTAGCAGCAGTAGTAGTAGATGTAATTATTTGCTTAGGCTATATCCTGTATTTATACTCTTTATTTCCAGGTCACAGATTTTGGCTTTGCCAAGAGAGTAAAAGGGAGGACTTGGACGTTGTGTGGGACGCCAGAGTATCTGGCACCAGAGATAATTCTGAGCAAAGTATGAAGAAATTGTCTTGTTATTTAATTGTATCATATGAATATGACATATTAATGAACTGAAGGTTATTTAAAAGGTGTGTTTGTGTGTTTATATATACACATATTGCACATTTATTGTTTAAGTCGGTGTACTCGAGCTCTAATCTGAACTCCTTCTAGGGATATAACAAAGCAGTGGACTGGTGGGCACTAGGGGTTCTTATCTATGAGATGGCAGCTGGCTACCCTCCATTCTTTGCAGACCAGCCCATTCAGATTTATGAGAAAATTGTGTCTGGAAAGGTAAGCAGGTTTGTGGTCTATTGGATAGCACAATGTGCAAAATAGACTCTTTGTTGGTTAGACCTGTACACCTACTCCACATTTAGCCAATCACGTGACAGAATGTCAATGTAGGAAAACATGCAGTGGTTATTAGGTCTAGAAATTAACCTAGGTTAATTTGACTGAAAGGTTGTTTGAGTGTCTCAGAAACTGCTGCTCTCATGGGATTTTCATGCACAACAACCTCTGGGGCCAGTTGTTCAATTTGTTTCAAATCAAGATAAAAATTACCCGAATTTGGGAATCCGTTAATAGGAACATAAACTAAGTGGCGAACACTGCTCGTATCAACAAAGCCGTATTACTACACGTTGCTTCACAATGCATTTCCATGTGTGAGGCGGCTCCGCAAACTGCGGAGCAATATGGTTTTGATTTGAGCTCGAAGTTAGCAAGCGTTCTCGAGAATGACTTAACCAGTATTTAATGTCTACTTGATTTACTTCATCACTGGTTAAATGCAACGTCAGTCATTACATGGTGCTTCCTCCACCCCACACATTTTCCTGTTTTGAACAACCCATTCTCAAGATGTGATCCAATCCGATAATTAGATTATTTTTGAACTGGCCCCTGCAGTTTACAGAGAATGGCATATAAAAATTAAAACATTCAAGTAAACTGCAGTTCTATGGGCAAACATTCTTAATTAAAGAGGTCAAATGAGAATAGTTCACGTTGACAGGAAGGTAACTTGTAAACAATAGTTACAATAGTGGAATGAAGGTGTGTCTACAGTATACAGTATGTGTATATGTATGTAATGTATTTGTATATAGATTTCTGTTTCAGAAAAGCCTGGCACACTTCATGGTGTCCTCTTTCTCTTTCTAGGTACGATTCCCTTCTCACTTCAGCTCCGACTTGAAAGACCTCTTGAGAAACTTGCTTCAGGTGGACCTGACTAAGCGCTATGGCAACCTGAAGAATGGAGTCAATGACATTAAGGGCCACAAATGGTTTGCCACAACAGACTGGATTGCTATATATGAGAGGAAGGCAAGTCAAACACATTTTGGAGTAACTCTTTAACAGTGCTGCTGTACAATTTAAGTTTGTGGCAAATCATTTGTTGTGATGATTTTCTGATTATGATCATCATCAGTGTTTTGTGGTACAGTATAAAAACTCATTCATTTTAAGGATAAATGGGATTAGAGCGTTTTGTTCACCTTTTTCTGTTTTATAATTATGTGAAATGTGGGGCTTTCATGGTCTATGCTTGTGAGTACACAGCCTTTCTCCTATATCGGAAGGCTCCTAAGCTGCCTGTGTGTCGCTTTATCAACCTTAGCCTAATTAAGCATTGAAACCGTTGACCATTTGTAAGATAAAAGGCATGTTTGCAAAAGGAATGGGAATAGATGTCTGAGCCTAGCCTTGTGATGTCAAGCATTCCAATTTGAGACTGTATCATTATGTAATTCCTTTATTCAAAAGCACATCAAACTGCCTTACATACTTGGACTACCGTATACCATCATCTGAACCAAGTGGAGCATCCAACAATAGCTAGAGCGCCAACAAAAGTCTTGTAGTACTGTAACCGATAGTAATCATTCCTAGATTTTAGGCAAAATGTCTGTTGATGACTGTTGATAGCCTGTCTATTACAATAGGCTAGATAATGACATCTCTAAGAACGCCTAGCGTAATTTAAGGTTGTTTCAGCAATTGGAACATAATATACTTTTAGTCAATATCTACTCACTGACGACTAGATGAACATTCTGTGTGAGTGCTAAAAAATAATCATGTTTCTACACAGCCCTAGCTTTGTAAATGGGGAACACAAAGTGGTGCACACCGCACAACACTTTCCTAAGCTTTCCAATGTGGGGGGCAGAGCTTCTAAGGGAGCACCCTATGGCACTGAAGTGAGATGTGATTTGTTTAATTAGAATATGCATAAAATGCTTTTGCGCACTGAGGTAGATAAAGTTTTTTTTCTTCATGACATGAAAATAAAGGGATTCTCTGCTAGACCCATCTTGTCTGCACTTGTTTCAGTGAAATTAGAGTAAACTTCAGTGAACTATACACTGCATTTATTATCTAACTGCAGAGATTGTGGCACAAACCTTCAAGTGAACTGCAAGTAGCCTGTAAGGGTGGCCTCTTATTATCTAACAAATCTTAAATGCTTGGCATGCTTTTGGTCACTTTCAGGTGGAAGCCCCGTTCATACCAAAGTGCAGAGGACCGGGGGACACCAGCAACTTCGATGACTATGAGGAGGAAGAGATCCGCGTCTCGCTAACGGAAAAATGCGCGAAGGAGTTTGCAGAGTTTTAGGATGTGAGCTTGTGGAAATATCAGGGCATAAACACATTAAACAAGGGGATCTTTGCACTCTTCTAAAGACTTGGGATGGAGCAGACACCAACATTGTTCAATTCTACTACACAGTCCCTTCATTCCACTAACCTTAATGAGGTCGCGATGATCCTTGAGTGCCGTTAATCCCCACTGTCACGTACACCTGTGTATTAAAAGCAGACACATCGTTTTATTTTTCCTCCTTTTTAAGTTTTGTTTTTTACTTTGAGGCCATTTTAGTGTTTTATGTGCTTCAGTGTGATATATTTTACATTTGAGGATAACTGAGGCACTGGCCACTATACTAGTCCACACTAACTGATATGTCTTGGGCAGAATGACAGTTGTGTGGCTGGTTGATGAGGTGTTGCCTCTAGTCAGCGGTGTATATTTATGGTCTGTTACAGGTCCACATTACATTGGCTATTGTAAAACTAGCCAGTTTTCAGACAGTTTTTTTGTTTTATTTGCATATTGTCAGTTTTTGTAAGACATTTAAACACAATAATTGTTTAAAGCATGACCAAATAGAATTGTTTGTAACAGAAGAAGAAAGGTTCTTTCCTTTCTTTGCTTTTGCCTTAGAGAGCCAAGTGCTCAGACAAAGCATCCATTTACTGTCTTGATATTCTGACTGAGTCACAGTTATATATGGCAGAAATATGGCAAAACCTTGTTACGAATAGTAAAATGCAAATGTGTTTGTTTGATCCATCTGGATCTTTTAGTCCTATGTTTAAAAAAAAAAAAATTTAATTTGTATCTCACAATTTCTTTTTTGTGTGCTGTGTCTAACATCATGTCCACCTTATCCATACATTTTAGGTCTGTTTATATTGACCATTTGATGCTAATGATGAGTTTGTGGAGCAATGTGAATCCAGTATATGGAGATATGAAGATTATGGTTAAAATATCCTTTTTAGGGTTTAACGGTGTGTATTGTAAACCGATCAGTTTAATGTGAATAGTGGCTTTGTCCACAACATTTTTAGAAATCTAAAGAAAAAAGAATACACACTTCATAATAATGTACAAGAGTTAATAGTTAACATGAAGATGTTTTTAAATCTTTTGGGACAGGATTGCAAAAAAAAAAGCAATTATGATTTTTGTTGCTGAACCTAGCAGTCTTTTCTTGTTTGATTCTTAAAGAATGTAGATCTGCAACTTATAGGTATGCATATCTGCAAAGCTCGATTTAAGGTACAAGTCCTCACCATACGCTGGCTAAAAAAAAACAAGATTGCTCTATATATATATAATACATTTGTTGTTCATTACATTATACATATGCATTTCCTTTCATTTGTTCCATATGTTCTTATTTATACACATTAGAGATGCTAATACATTTTATTTTTAAAAGTGTCAGGCGTGTACTTTATCTTGTGTTATATGCTTGTATTTTTAATCACCAACAGACTTTTGTGGTTTAATTAATACTGTCAAATGTGAACATACTTACAAAACTGAGTGGGTTGCATATTTTCACTGAAGTTTCCTTGAAAACGTTCAAGACGTTATTTAACAGTTCTATTATCTTGTGCACTGCTGAAACAATCTAAAGCAGTAAAACACAGCGATCACTTTATTGTTCACCCACAGCCTATATACTATGGCAAGCCGTTTATTCTCGAAAACTCACCTCCATCTATTAGATGCTAGGACCTTTTATTTAGATACTAGTATACAAATAGTTAACATCCATTCTTTAGATACTAGTATGTATTCTTACTTTACTAGTAACAGTCATTATATACACACACTAGTAACTATTGGAATAGGTAATAGTAACATTTTAATTCTTACTAGTAACTATTTTTCATTGATAGTGACAGGTCAAAATTACTGATAGTTCAATTGAAAATGTTACCATTAAAATTAGAATAGATACTATTAAATATTTCAATAATTACTAGGAACTATTGGAATAGATACTATTATCCAAATAATACATAATAGTAACTAATGGAATAGATAGATACTAGTCACTATTGGAATAGTTTAATAACTATTCTAATCTATTCCAGGAGCAAATTGATATCTGACCGGCAGAGGCCCATAGCACATTGCAAAAATTAGCAATTTATATAAATATAGTATCTAAATAATATACATACTAGTAACTATTGGAATAGATATACTAGTATCTAATAAATAGATACTAGTAAGTCTTGGAGAATACATGTCAAAACTGCTTGCCATAATACAGCCCGACTTGTTTGGTAACTTGCTGTTTCTGCGGTTCTCGTTCCTTGAACGTGTATCAAACGAGATGAGAAAATGGTTATTAAAGTAGAAATATCCCCAGTATATTGCAAAGGGGTATATTTAATATTCCCCAGCCAAATACCAAATAATAAAAAAATATATATAATTGTATGGCCAAAAAAAACACTACATTCTAGGGCTCAGGGCTGAATGGGCGTGGCCATAATCTCCTCCGTACCACCCCAACTCTAGGCAACATTCTGAGAGGTTACACTTCTAGCTAGCAGCAATGCCACATCTTTTAGCTGGTGCAATTAGTTTTGTAAAACCTTATATGTATGAGCCAGGAGACAGATAAGGCACCTGAAGAAAATTGATGAGCCAATAAAACCATGTATTATTCATAAGTTGTTTCACACTGGTTAGTTATGACTTCACCTAACAAAAAAAAATATATATTTACACTACCGATCAAAAGGTTGTAGAACACCCCAATTTTTTCTGCTTATTATTGAAATTCAAGCAGGTTAAGTCCAATGAATAGCTTGGAACAGTACAAAGGTAAGTAGTGAACTGCCAGAGGTTAAAAAATGTTTTAAGGCTACCCAAAACTAAAAAATGATATACATTTCAGAATTATACAAAAATGCCTTTTTCGGGAAACAAGACATTGGTTTACAACAGAACTATTCTGCAGCAATGGAGATTGATCAAGCCTTGAACGTTGGTGTTACCAACTATTTCGTACAACCCCCCTTCTGCATAAAAGTAGTGTTGCTATAAAAATGGCAAGAGAAAGGCAATTAAAAATGGAAGAGAGACAAACCATCATACCATTTAAAAATGAGGTCTTTCCTACAGAGAAATGGCCAAGAAAGTTAAGGTGTCAGTGAGTACAGTGTCCTTCACCATCAAAAGGCACTAAGAAAATGGGAAAAACTGACAGGAAGAGGTCTGACAGACCCAAAGCCACAACAGTATCATAAGAAGGGTTTCTGAGAGTCAACAGCTTGAGAGCTAGACAGTTCACAGGACAACAGCTTCAAGCACAGCTTAATAGTGGTCGTAATAAGCAAGTATGTTTCAACTGAAAAGAGAAAACTTCGAGCTGCAGTTTGACAGGTCGAGATGCAGAAAGCCATTGCTAAGACGTCAGAATAATAAAAAGAGGCTTGCCTGAGCCATGAAACACCACCAATGTACTTCTGAAGACTGGAAGGTGTTATGGACTGATTAATCAAAATTTGTGCAGGATTTTTGTACGCCATCAATTAGGCAAAAGGATGGTTCCCCAGTGTGACAACAATCAAACATGGAAGCGTTATGGTCTGGGGCTGTTTTGCTGGATCCAGGGTTGGTGACTTGTACAGAGTGAGAGGCACCCTGAACCAAAATGGCTACCACAGCATTCTGCAGGCCCATGCAGTACACTCTGGTATGCGCTTAGTTGGTCAGGGGTTCATCACAGCAAGATAATGACCCAAAACATAAGTCCAAGCTATGCCAGACCTACCTTAGGAAAGAAAAAGATGGTCATCTTAAAAACATGGAGTGGCCAGCAGTCACCATACTTGGACCATATTGAGCTGGTTTGAGATGAATTGGTCAGAAGAGGGAAAGCAAAGCAACATACAAGTGCCATACATATATGGGAACTTCTGCAACAGAGTTGGGAATAACTTTCATTAGAATAATTGATTTCCATTGTAGAAAGAATGCCACGAATGTGTTTAGCTGCTATACCTGCCAACGGTGGCTACTTTGAAGAGTCAAAAGTGCAGAATACATTTTTATTTATAAATTGATTCTACTTCTTTAACTTTTATTTTATCTATGCTTAAATTTCAGAGTATCATGACATAATGAACTGCACTACTTGTGTATATTATATCGTATGAAAAAATATGCAAAAGACAATATATTTACTTTTATTTTTGAAACATTTAAATAAAGACATGACAATGTTGTATATTAGGCCACATTTCAGGACAATCTTAGAACAAATATCAATTGGCCAAGAAATTAAAAGTATAGTAGCCTGTAAACAAAAAACTGAAGCAGATAAGTGAATATGCATTGTTTCAATAGGTGCTGAACAAGTGTGAAGAACTGCCACTCGCACCAAGGTTGTAGTGTTGATATTAATTAAATAAGCCTGCGTAGTAACACAATTATGCCAAATGTAACTTCTCACATTTCTATACATATTAAATGCACACCTATGTAATTTGGGCATTTTCATTTTGTTACACATTTAATTCCAGATGTGCAAGATACCTAGGACACGGGCAGTTTGTCACCTGGTGCTGGGGCTATTTGTGAAAGCAGAACAGGATCGTCATCCCTTCCTGTGTGGTGCTCCGCATTCAGCGCTAGTACCCAGATGACAAGGGTGTTTATATCAGCTTTCAACCCCACCTTGATGGCTGACTTTTCTAAATGATTGCTTTTATATTTGATTCAAAATCAGCAGTATAGTTGCTGCTGAAACAAGACAAATGTGTGTCAGTCTTACTTGGCTGTGTTGACATCCTGGGATGGCTCATTGGTGTTCCACAGTGCATTTTAGGCTCCAGGACTGTTAAACGGGGAGTCAAAGCCTGCAATGGCCTCAGATGCTCTGCTGTCAGGCTGCTCATACTGCGCACAGTGGTGGTGGGACGGACACACTTTGTAGGGAAGCCACGAAGGGTGCAGGGTCACAGATTACCTCATTGAAAAGGAGGTCCATGAGCTTTCCAATGTAGTCTATGAATTAATTAAATTATTAGATGCTTTCCAAAAAAAAAAATCTGTCTTTTAATAAGTGTGACATATGCAAAGTATACTGACATAGGAATGTATAAAAGTGTAGGCAATTAGTAATATAAAATGAATGCATAATGGTAACATAACAAACCAGAGGTGCTTTGGGTCTTAACGGGACAGACGGCATAGCCCCCCCTCTTTGCCTTAGGGTACGTGACACAGTATTGAGGGTCTCCCTCAGCAGTCCGGGCTTGGCTGCGGCCAGTGTTTTCATTGAAATGAAAAGCAGCCAGGTAAAGTCTGAAAGTAAACATCATTGTCAGTTGTAAAAAGTGATCTATATCAAATTCAAAACTATAGCGGCAAACGATTATTTTCTATGTAACCATAGAGGATCCTAAACCAGATGACTCTTACTGGCAGAGAAATGGTGCTAGGCCAAAAGCGTATACTGATCTTTTGATATCCTGAAACTGAAAACTCAGTCTGAGACACTGAAGAAAGACTTTTCCTTGTTACTGGAGGGGATGAGCCACTCTGAATCACAATGTGTGGTTATCTCTGGACCAATTCCAACATTTGGTAAAGGGATAGAATCATTTAGTAGGCTTCTCGGCCTGAACACATGGCTGACATCGGCGTGCCTCAACCGTGGAATCAAATTTATAAGCAATTTTAACATTTTTTGGAACTGCAAAGATCGTTTTAAGCATGACGGAATTCACCCCAGTTTCACTGGAGCAAAGCTTCTTGGAGCAAACCCATGTCATGTGCTTGGATCGCTGTGTATATCAACAAAAAATCTCAAGGACGCCTCAGCTGGATGTCTGCAACGCTCTCAAAACTCCCTCCTTCATATCACTCAAGGCATTCGGAAAATGTCTTTGTCACACAGGGGGAATCAACAATCACGTTCACCCCCACCACTCGCCCCAGCGCAATACCAAAATCATCAACAATCATCTCTATACCAGTTATGAGACATACACCACGCCGCTTCTTCACACATACCGATTATATCCTTCTGTCGGTGGTGTGGAGAAGCAAAACAGTTTGACCAAATAAAACACTCAAAGGCCATCTGGGACCTGCGTCAAGAACATTATAAACATCACTACTCATCACCAATCAAGTGCATCTCTTGCTACTGAATCGTTTGAGTTAAAAAGAAGCTCTCTTTAATGTTAGATCTCTGGCCAACAAATAATTTTTTATTAACGATTTTATAACTGAAAATAAATTGCACTGTATGTTTTTGGTTGAAACGTGGCTGAATAGCACCACTGGCGTACCTACACTGAATGAAGCATGTCCTGTAAACTATCAGCATTTTAGCATTCACAGACAAAACAATAAAGGAGGAGGGGTAGCTGCTATTTTCTCTACACAGCTAGAGTCCAAGGTCATCGATTTGGGTGACTATAAGTCTTTCAAATATCTTGCCATAGAGATGAAATCAAGTCAAACAGTACTTAGCATTGCTGTGTATAAACCGCCTAAACACTCTGCACTATTCATAGAGGAATTTTCAGTACCAACTTCACTTATCATCACAAAATATAATAGTTTACTAATCATTGGCGATCTTAATATTCATATTAACAAGCATAATAACCCCAGAGCTTCTGAATTTAATGGATAGTTTTGATCTTTACCCAACACGTACATGAAGCCACTCAATGCCAAGGGAACACCTTAGATGTGGTCATTACGAAAGGGTTAATCATTAATAATGTGTCTGTATTAAAACTACCTATCTCTGACCATCACTGTGCGTTCTTGGATGCCAACCTTATCTTAACAGAAACCAAGAGGGAAATATGGGTTCAAAAGAGATTCTTCGATCAAAATGCAGAAAC
>JAODOY010000009.1:2431098-2447250 GCA_025399855.1 Forbesichthys papilliferus | reverse complement strand
CTCTCTCCCTCTTTCTATCCCTCACTCCCCCCCCCCCCCATCTCCGCTCTCCCTATCCCTCCCTCTCTTCCACTTACCATCTTCTGACCACAGCCTCACACACATCTAAATGCTCTCTTTCCCCTCCAGCGCTCTGTAACCATGCTGTATCAGTTACAGCTCAGCAGTCAGGTGGGTCTGCATGCAGGGCAGCCAGCTCTCACAGGCCTCTGGCCCGCTCAGGGAACCCAGGGCCCGGGCCCCGTGGAGGCCTTGTCCCGGGCAGGACAGAAAGACACCTGGGCCAAACCACAGACAGACGCCTCCAGCTGCAGACTGCCTGATGTTAACTACGGATAGAATGCAGGCCAAAGGTGGAAGAACTCAACCACACTGCTGCTGCACGGCCACTGATATTTCCCCTGAATTGGAATTGGGATTAATCCGTGAAGAAAGGGGCACAGAATAATGTATATGCCGTAGGGATAGTTTTCAAGCTCTCTGTTTAAAGCAAACTCCAACATTAAGCTGGGCAGCTCAAAGTGAAAGTGGTAAAGTGTCTGACGGTAAAAAGAGTCAGTGAGAACAACAACTCCCTTTTCTCTCCACGCTGTTGACATGAAAGACCGCATTATGCCTGAGATTAGAGGCAATTACACTGGGAGTGCGCTCTAAGACCTTTGTTTGCCAACATGACAGGAGGGAGCAGGGCTGTAATTGGATGAGGGGGCAGCGTGAGTGATCTGCATTTGGTAGACCTTCACTATCAGGCAAACTATTACTGTGTGTACAGTGTTGTGGTGTTGTAGTTCTACTTCCCTCACTGTCAACTCTGTTGTGTCAAAGTGAAACATGAGTTTAAGGAGAAACGCTAACTCATATTTGCTCCAGTTCCATTGTTCCAGATTCCAGATTAAAGGAGATTAGCCATTGTTTAGGCACTTGCATTAATTCAAATGAGACAATTGTGTCTGATTGTTATGAGCTCCCGTGTCGTAAACAAACGAACCATTTTGTACCTGTCGTCAAACAAAAGCACTCAAGACATGCATGACAGCCACTTTATTCCGGCCACACTCATTGTTTCAACGGTGGGTTTTCAGGACAGGAAATGTGCGGCTTGTTCCAGACAGAGGCAGAATGGAACACGTCTTTATTTGAGGGAAGTCATTCCGTTGATATATAAAACACCAAAGCACCGTTTCCTTCCCCCTGGCTTTTCCTGGTGTGACCCCCTTCAAAAGGACCCGGTCCTTTATACCGGGCTCACATGCACACACGGGACCAGAAGAAAAACAAACAGAAGCCATTTAAATATCAACCAACTAGCCTTCTGTTTGAATGGCCGGCTTCTGCGCAGCTCGGCCTGGGCTCGACCGGGAGAGTTATGTTGCTGTTACATGTCTGGCCTTCTAAACCATAAAACTCAATTTGAACTATAGGAATAACACTGTAGTTCAAATTGAGTTTTTGGGAACTATTTTGTGACCTTGTGTGTGTGTGTGTGTGTGTGTGTGTGTGTGTGTGTGTGTGTGTGTGTGTGTGTGTGTGTGTGTGCGTGTGTGCGAGTGTGTGCGTGACGTTACAGTAAAGGAAGAGACACAGCAGCGTTCTCTAATTACCTTTCTTCAACTCTTGGTGTGTTTGTGTGTGTGTGCGTGAATGTTTCTCAGGAAGATAATGAAGAGAGAATAAGAGGAGGCGCTGGACCACCTATTGCAGTGAAATCTTAGGAGTGATGGATGGGAGGTTGTTGAGGGGGAGGGCAGGAAGGGTGGGCTGGGGGATGATGAACAAGAGGGCAGGGGAGAGTTTAAGTTAAATCCCCACTCACACCTCTTGCCCTGGGTGGATGAGGAGAAAGACCTCCCATGCTGTCTATGCTTTTATTAGAGATGCTCTGCGATTTGTACTGATGCGTTTGAACAGAAACCAGGGAATTAAACCATGAATATCTATCGTTATTATATTGAGCTAAAGGGCTAACAAAACAATGAAACTATATAAAATAAATAAATGAAACACAACAATAAAAAAATAGAAAGAATTAAAATAAATATGAAGTCCACGATTATAACAAACACCTTTTATTTCACAGGTTCATAAAAATAAATAAAACAAGTTATACATTTCTCAAAGCAATAAGTTGCCTCTGGGTTTTATTTGCTTCTTGGTATGAAATAGTGCATAATAATATCATGTCACAGAGAAAGTGTATTACTGTTGCTTGCAATAAACACATTGTTTGCCTTCTTTCCTGCTGTATTGTGACTTGAAATTACACATTATAGTGAGATAGAAGCAAATGTTTGCCTCCCACTGTCATATTTGTTATTAATGCAAAGCACATGGGGCAAATAATCCTTCCCGCTCTATATTATGTGCCAAATTGTTAGCACGAGATCATAACTGTAAACATTTGGTAAGCCCTTTGCAAACACAAAGTGGTCACTAACTTAAAAGACAAACGGAGAGGTTGCAGGACTTGTGGTTTAGCGCCTGGTGTGTGCAGGAATCACTGCTGTAGTAGACTGCCTTTAACTGTCAGGAAATGACCCATAATCTGCAAGCGTTTGACTGCTGCAGCATTCCTGTGAAATGACACAAGTTAAGGTAGATTAGGGGCTGGGTAATTAGCTCATTAGTCAACATAAACACATGGCAAGACTCCCCTGGTTCTACACACCCTGCCCCCACTCGCAGCCCACAG
This sequence comes from Forbesichthys papilliferus, assembly GCA_025399855.1. Classification (NCBI taxonomy): domain Eukaryota; kingdom Metazoa; phylum Chordata; class Actinopteri; order Percopsiformes; family Amblyopsidae; genus Forbesichthys; species Forbesichthys papilliferus. The sequence goes on along the minus strand of JAODOY010000009.1, from coordinate 2,444,561 downwards.
CTGGTGGCGAAAGTATAAGCTCAAACACACACACACACACACACACACACGCACACACACACACACACACACACGCACACGCACGCATGACGCACACGCACGCGCACGCATGACGCACACGCACGCACAGGCTGCTCCCAGACCACTTTATCATCCCTCCTTGCCTCCTTACATTTTTCTGGCCTCATCATCTCTCCTGTTCAGCTTTGCTCCAGACAAGCCAGTCTTTCATATTGTGTCCCTGGGGGCTGTGGGCTGTGGGCCAGCAGCACCCAGCAGCTTATCAGAGCACTTTATCAGCACGAGGGGACAAGGATGTGGGCTAAACAGCTTCACTCCGCCGCGCTACGCCTCACACAACCAGCAGGCTCTTAGCAAACAACTATTTGTAACCTAGAGCTAAATGTTGTAGTTTCTCTGGACATCTGTAACGCTGTGAATGTTAGAGCAGTGTATTTGGGGGTCATATTGCCTGTGAGCCATACAGGTGTGACCCCCCCCAAAACCATTTGGTTCATAGTTTCATACTATAAACTCTCAAAATATATAAACATAAGCAACCATTAGCACCAAGACAGTGTTTTAGTTAATTCAACTAAATGACTTTCAAGCAATGTGAAGTAAAGTAGAAAAGTAGTAAAGTAGAATATAACATACTGTATATACAGTATACATGTATTTGATGTATTATTCGGTGGCCCTACAGAGATTATCATGACCCCTTGTGGCGGTCAAATCTCCACATTAAAAAGCACCATTACAGACATGTTGTGTTCAGTGTGTTTCTACGGCACGTGTGTGAAACATAGGACATCCTTTGTGTCGTACTTCTGTCCCAATAACCTGGCACCCCTGTTGCCTCTGGGGACAGTTCCTGAGCGCTGGGAGTCAGCAGGCCTTCACACCTCCTAAATGTAGCAGGAGGCCTCAGCCTTCTCCTCCACCACAACCCCGGTGATCAGCATAATGCTCCCTTTCACCCCACACGTCACAAACCAAATGATAGATTGTGCCAACTGTATCAAGGAGGTGTTGAAAATGGAAACATTCCTGGGTTTCAAAGCTGTGCCACACTGATAGAACGCCTTCAGAGTGAATCTCGGCTTTTAGAGCCGGTCACGCGGGTCTTAACACTTTACACTACCGTTTTAGCACCTCAGATTTTGGTCACAGGAACGTTTTTATTTCAGAACAGGACTGGGTGTGGTTACATTAATGTCAATGGAAACATAAGGCCTGCTTGATGGTGTTTAGTGATTGATATGAATGACTATTTGTGTTGACTGTACACTATACAGCACATGTTGTGAGGCAGACTGTGCTTACAAAGTGGGGCAGCTGTTTGAATGAAATGAATGAATGAGTAGGTAGATAGATAGATAGATAGATAGATAGATAGATAGATAGAAAATGTTTTATATATATATATATATATATATTAGGGTGTGTATGTGTAAACATAACATTAAATCTCAACAGCCAAGGAGACCACTGAACATTCTTTAAAATGTAGTATAAATATGCTGTTAATGTATTACATAGATTGAACGAACATTTGCATAAACCTAAATGTTATAATGCCTATACTATAAGACAAAAAATGAACTTGTATAAATTGTAAAATACTGATAAACTGCTGCAGTGGTCTCTAAATTGTGTTCCGCAGCTGTAAATAAATGTTTTCCCAGAAAGTGTAAAACTAAAGCACCAACATCAAGCAAGTGAAGTTGATCAGATGGTGAATTAGCCAAGTGACAACCACACAGCTCTCACGTTCATCAAAACCAAGAGCAAATGTAAAAATAACAAGCTGTTAATATGCGGGGACATTATCACTGACGGGTGAGGGAATGTACAACACCTTGCTCTATGGCAGCAGGCCGTGACCTAATCATGGCTGATGAATTACATTAGCACTCATGCTATCTTAATGGCCGTGTCTGTCTACCCATCTTCTTTCTAGCCCATCTGCCCAGCCTTGGCCTTGCTCACATGTCCTCCCACACCTCTTAGCTCACTAACGTCATTTGCTGGTTCTGATGCATGTCTGCATGTACAGGTATGTGTGAGCATAGGTGGTATGTCTTTCTACAATGAGCTTTCCCATTGAAGTTCATAAAATCATACCTAATTAGTAATTAGGTATGATTTATTTATTGTTTACGTATACTATACATTACATTTGCTGATAATTATTATTATTTAGTTTAAAATCCAACCATCTTGTGATTTACCTTTTAAAATGAGAGCATTTGAGCCGGTGACTGTATGTCTCTTGAAGGTATAATATTTATCCAGCTGATCCATCATCGTGAATGGTGCAGATGGCATTGTGTTTGGTCTGGCCCTCCTGGACTTTAAATGCTAACTTTTATTCATTCAGTAAACTGATGAAACCATAAAGAAGCTAATACTCCACACTCTGGGAAGGAGATCTTGGCACATTCTATCCGAGTCATTGCATCTGTGTGAAAGGGGAATAAGGGGCTCGGTGTGTGACCCCATCATAAGGAGCACCAGTAGGCATCCTGCAGTCTCATTTCCTGGTTTTGAAGAAGGCATCCTTCCTCTTCCTTTGAGTTCAACCTCCCCCACTTTGACACCCACTGTGGGGCGTCTTTGGTGGGTGGTTCAAATAGTTCTTTAGGAGTTGGTTTCAATTTGGCCAAAAGGACAAATGGCTTATTACTAACTCGGACTATGCCACCTGTTCTGCATGCACTGTGACAGTGAGAAGACTAAGGTGAGAGATATCATTGACCATGGCTTTAAGAGCAAAACACCAAAGCAGTTATAGGCCATTGAAACCTTTTGTCCTTGTTGAGATGTGCTGTTGATTTTTACACTTCTCCTCATGTGACATAATTGATGACTTATACTGATAAAAAAGACCAAGGATAGTTGCTTTTTGGTCCAGCAACCACACAAATATTATCTAAAGCTCGTGACAAGGACAAAATGAGCAGTTAGAGGATTTACTGTACAACCCATATTTAAATAAGATGCAGTTAGTTAATTTGAATCACCAACTGACTTAGTTAATTCAGTTCTGTTAACATAATATAGAAAAATATGCCTTTCAATGAGAATGCTTCAATCTCTGAAAATAAGACAATGGCAATGACAGGGACATGCTGAACAATATAAAGTATACCCTCTAGTCTACAACACATGCAAACAATGTCATACTTACTACTTTTGAAAGGGCTAAGTAGGTTATTATATATGTGTCACCATCTGAAAGCAGTTGAATATTCTGAGTCGTTTGTGGGGGGGCTCGGACTCTGGGAACTGTATCCCAGTGTTCTAATATTTCCATCCCACAGAGGAACCTCAGCACTGGTCTGCCATTGGTTGTCTCACATGAACACCAATTAGGCGTGATGCAGACCAGAAAGTATAACCGATGCACTTCGCTATGAGGAGAAATTGTTTTATGTGTGGTGTTTTTCAAAACTCTCTCGACGTCATGGGGAGCTAGTGTGCGGTCCAAGTACTCTGGTTGTAACGTAAGCTCAGTGTTCCGGGAAAGCCAGGCTAAAAAATGGAGGGAGAGAGAGAGAGAAAGAGAGAGAGAGAGAGAGGTGAGGTTTTCTGGGTAATAACTCCATCTTTTGCGGGAGAAAAGAGGAGTGTTTCGTCGTCGTCTTTCCCCCCCATATCATTTTTTCATTCTTCTTTGTGTTCTGGCAGGTTCCATAGCCTCCGTCCACGTAACGCACACTCTGCACATTCTGCAGACAAGGGTCTTCAGGGAGGAAATAGAGAGGAAATGTGTGTAAATATCACTCTCTCTCTCCTCTGCTGCTCACGCTTCCCCTCCCCCGTCTCTCTGGGTCTCAGTTTGCACAAAGAAAAGCTCCCTTGTTTGGGGACCTGGGTGTCCTGCCACTTAAGGTGTGTTCACAATGAGACAACATACAACTTGGCCATCAGTCAATAGAGAATGGTCATTTATAAGTCTGTAATAAGATCCATATTCACTCACAATAGACTTTCCTGCCAGAAAAGTACTTATTTTATCTCTGTATTCACGGTACTTGGCAAGGACAATGAACAAAACATATTATTAAGGGCAGTGGATTTGCATGAAATTGGCAATTGTTATGCTTTGGCCCAATACACAGTATTGGCAGTGCTACCTTATTTTAGACAGTTTCTCACTTCACTTCTCAAGTCTGAAAGAAGGATCAGTATGTGAAGGCTTGTTGGTGCAGTGGGAATGGATACGTCCATTCACATGTGTGTTATTGTGTGTCAATTAGGTTTTTACTACATCAGGATTGGGTTTTAATGGTTACAATTGATGGGGTGGGGTGGAGTTGAACCATGGGGTAATTCTGAAATATGTAGAGAGAGAGTTCGGGGGCTGAGGTTTTACTGTTTCAGACCAGGGGTTGGTAAATATTCTCAGGGGATCTCATTTATGCCAGCTGGTCACACGTTTGGCAGCTAACCTTTACCTCATGCTGTCACCTATATGGATTTAAAGAAATTAAGGTAGTAACTCCCCTGGTTATGGGTGCTGCTATCCCTGACACATACTAGTGTAACGAGTCCTCATACAAGGTAATGTGACATACGTCCATATGTGGTAGACACAGAGCTGCCTGTGTCTGTGAACTGTGAGTTGACAACGTGAGTTCAAATGCATTAAGAAACTGCGAACCTTTTACTGGGAAGCATGTACAGTAGTAGGCTATAGCGATAGTATTTTCCTCTGTAATTGAACCTCCCACTTTTATCTCTGATATTACTGTGCTGTCCAGTATGCAATATAGCCTATAATGTATTGTATGTAAAATATGTTGGCTTTGTTTATTGGTGGTCTTTGCCATGTCAGTTATGATTGATGATGGCTGGACAACTACTGTACTATTTCACCCTTTGTCACCATGCATGGCAACTGTTATATATACATATATCAGCTAATAATAGCATCACAATTTAGCCACCTTGGGTTTGAGATAAAGCCGAAAGAGCAAGGAGGAACCACAACATCAAAGAATCTTCTAAGTAGAAATGGCAGCGGGGTGCTTTGCTGCAACAGACATGCCACCGGAGGGAAGTGTGGCCCGGCGCGTTGCGTGTATAAAAAAAAAGCATTGATAAATAAGGAGGATGGAAAGGTTGTAAACTTCACAGCCTGGGTCAGGGAGGAAAAAGCCCCCCGCGGCCGCTGATTATTTTAACTTCACCCCTCTTACAGTTTCTATAGTAGGCTGCATCTCAATAGCAAAAGTCACACACACACACACACACACACACACACAAGTGCGCACATTTTACAATGCACACACAACATACAACAATCAAAGGTTCAGGTCAACACTATAGGGCACAGAGGGGAATGTTGGGACAAACTATCCTCATATAGTTGCAGACATAGCCTCATACCTTATTCATTTCCGTTGCAAGACGATTTTGTCTGCTTCTTCAGAATCAGTATGAGGCATTATGTGTGTAAGACAAATATATCTATCTGTAATTGTGCTGCTGTGGTTTGCTGTTCAATTATTCTCCCTGGTTTTCCCTGTGCCATTATCGCTATAGCTGCCCCTTGTCTCCAGATGCCCTTGTGTGTGTCTCTGAGAGACCCGTCAGTTAATTAATCCTGGCTGCTCTCCCCCAACCCACCCCCACATTCCCTCAGACAGCGGCTGTGACAGTGAGAGTGAGCCAGTGACTGTTATGAGATAATAGAGATGAGCTCAGGACATCATTCAAATCTCCCTGCCAAGTTTAGCAACATGATTCAACATTGTGACATTCCCAGCAATTTATATATCTCATTGGGTCTTGTTTACACTGTCTCTCGCTGGCTTTATATATCCCTGTAGGTCTAGCGGTCTTTGCGTCTTGTTGGTTTTGTACAGTAAAGTCAAGTAAAGATGTTTTTATTGTCACATACATAACCTACATTATTCTACTGTATGCATGCAGTCTCTTTCATACTACAGTGTAAATACTGTGCGTGTTTAAACTGTAGTATGAAATGTTGTGTTAAGTAAATTGTTGATGGCATCAGAATAACGGTAGCCTACCAGATCAGAGTACTGTCTGTGACCTCATAAAGATCAATGTAAGGCTTTCACAGCAAGCAGAGGAAATGTAACAATGTAACAATATGATTGTTTTGTACTTCCTTTAACATGAAAGCCACAGGGAGAGACGTGTCTATTCTGAGCCTTAAAAGGCTCATTTCTTGTCTTATTTTAAATCAGTTTATTTATGAGAAGGATATTTGGAATATTTTTAGGTTAGGTCGGGAGCTCGAGGAGGATTACATTCACGAGGAGAAAAGCAGCTGTCTTGCTGAAATGCACGTGCACAAAGTAATCCACACACACACATCTGCACTGCTAAGCCTCGTATCACAACATCCGTTGTACATTTGCAACCTTAAGGCAAAATATTAAATACCTTTACCATGATGCCATTCAATACGCGGTAATAGACCCGAATGCCCTTTTGTACAGCACAGTTGTTCATTCTGTGATTGTAAATGTTCTTTCTTTTCTGTTCTCTTTGAAAAGCAGGCAGGTGATGCAGGCAAAGCCCACTTAAGATACTGTAAGTGGGTTAAAGCAGCCTGTATATAAGCCTTGCAGTAAATGTATGTCTGTCAGAAATCATCAACCCAGTTTTTATGTCTTTTTACTGAAATGGTAAGGCAGTGTGGCTGCAAACCGTAAGAAAAAAAACAAATCTGCATTATGAGATTTAATGCAATAATTTGGACCTGCTTTTTTCTAGAAATCGGGTATTGCAGCAGTTATCAACAAACAGGTTTACAAATGATCAGTTTTACACTGCAAATTCTATCATCTTTAAAAAAGAATGCATGGGACGTTTTCAGCAGCGTAACCTTCATATGAAAGCAATATAGAATTTTCTCAAAGCTCTTCTATTTATATATTTTTTAATATATAAAATACATTAAAAGGGTAACTGAGTGAATTTCAAGAATCACATAGAAATTTTAATTCTCTAACTTCACATTTGACCAACTCCTTTCCTATTTTCAAAATGTCTAGACTTCTTGATCAACGAAAATACCATTAAAGTTCGAATGAAAAACCACATACAAAACAAACAAAATTAAATTAAATTAAGTATGTGTGTTTTCAACGTTTCAAAATGTTATTGATATTGATATTTGATATTTATTCCATAGAGAATTACTTCTCAATATTTATTCTATTTATCTAATATTGCATGTTCGTAGGGAACAATGTCAACCATGATAAAAGCACAGTCCTCGATTTGTGTCGGAAATCAGTCTTGCTCCATGTCAGTGTTACAAACACATTGTTGTTTTAGTTTTGAACTGAGAGCGCAGGCCCCTCACACATCTGAGATTCTTCGCTCCTCCGATAAAGCAATAGTAGTTGTTTTTCCTTGTTTTTTTTTGTTTTTTTTATGCAATCACTGAGAGTAACATTAAATGGTAATCAAAAATCATCAGCGTCAAGATATGCTGCCATAACTTCCTCTTAACTTTTGTTTTCATTAAGCAGCAAATGTGAATTAATGTTAACGGATTTCACAGATCACATTTCTAAATATACCCAAACAAATGTCTAAACGCATAAAATGACAACTGGAAAGTCTGCTGGATCAAACTGTTAAATGTGTCTAAACAAATCTGTCAATGTGACATCTAAAGTACCATGCACCCTGACTTCCCATTTCTAACAAGGGAAAATATGACAGGCATTCATGTTACCTCCCACACTCTATTTGTTGTCCTTTATCCCCTGGGTGCATATAAAGGGGAAAAATGAATGTGATATCGTTTTACATCTCAGGTCCTAATGCTCTCCGGTGGCTTAGGCACCCCTGCATTTACCCCACCTCCGAATAGTTTAAAGCCTCTCGCTCAGCTGGGTTCTCCCTTTGTACGACCCGTGTTCAAAGTATTACACTGTCACTAATCATCCGTGTTACAACATCTTGAGCAGCGAGAGCCCTCGCTCCAACTCCACCAAGCCATTATGGAGCCACAGGGTTGGGGGAATAGTTCACTTTGATCTCCTCAGAGGAGAGCTATGGAGACATCTTTCAGCTTCTCCTCTCCTGTGCTGCAGCCCCCCCTCCCCCTCCCCTTGCACTCGCTCCGCTCCCCCTCACTCCCTCTGGTGAGAGACTTAAAACAGTAGGCTGCAGGCTGTTATTTTGGGAGAGCTGTAGGGGCGAGGGGCGAGGGAAGAATAATATCTTGTACTCCAGGGCCCGGACAGCTCCCCCAGCCCATCAAATGAGTAACAAATGCGGTTACAGGCCCATAAAGAATAAAGGGAGGGTTGAAGAAGGATGGGGGGGCAGCATTTTTCTGACACAGCTTTACAGCTCTGCTTATTCCAAGGAGCAGTTTAAGCTTTCCCTCCCCTCCCCTCCCCTCCTCTCTTCTACTCTCCTCTCCTCTCCCCTCTTCTCCTCTCCTCTCCTCTCCTCTCCTCTCCCCTCCTCTCCTCTCCCCTCCTCTCCCCTCCTCTCCTCTCCCCTCCTCTATTCTCCTCTCCTCTCCTCTCCCCTCTTCTCCCCTCCTCTCCTCTCCTCTCCTCTCCTCTCCTCTCCCCTCCCCTCCCCTCCTCTCTTCTCCTCTCCTCTCCCCTACCCTCCCCTCCCCTCCTCTCTTCTCCTCTCCTCTCCTCTCCTCTCCTCTCATCTCCTCTCCTCTCTTTGCTCAACGCACAGCTCCCTTTAACAGTCACATCTCTGCATATCTTCCGGGCCACGATGATGCATGATGGAGTGATGAACATGGTAAAAAGGGATGAAGGACAGCAAAATGGTGGCATAACACAATGCTTCATACATATCTTGTTATTAACATATGTCTATAACCTATGCAGGCAAGTAATTAGAGGCTCCGATCAAAATCACTACTGAAATGTGCTCCTTTTTTTTCAGTTGTTTAAATATAAGTTATTTAATTTAAAGTAAGTGGCAACCAAGTTACAGTAAGTTCATTTATGTTGCTATTGCTTATGTTAAATTGACATGCTTATATACTGTAACATGTTTATAAATTCAAACATAATGTAGACAGCAAATTCATACAAATGTATAGTCAATTATTGGTCAAAACGAAGTAGGACTAATGTGAATAAATTATTTCAGTGAGGGTGTAGTGCAGTTTATAGTACACAGTAACACATTCTATTCTATTATGTTGTACCTTTGTTCTCTAATCTAATTGTACTAGAACATTTAGGTAACGTTTACGTTTGACCATGCCACTAGTTTTATACATATCTTTCTTTTAACGTTCCAACATTCCCTTCTAAACGTGTCAAAATGTAAGGCCCGGGGATTATATGTAAACCTTCACGTAAAAGTGATATCTTGCTGGTCATCACCGTGGTCACATCTCAGCATACAATAAATGCACTCTTCTCTCCCATCCCGCCCATGCAGCTCCCACCCCCACATGTTGAGGAGCACAAGCAGGCCAGAAGTATGGACGCCAGTTCATTGACCAATGAGCTGTGGCTGATTAATGCAGAGCCAGATAGCACTGCACAGATAGGCGGCCCCGTCCCTCTCAATTTCTCACAACACAGCAGGGAGGTTAGGTGGCCCTCTCATTCCATCACCGCTCACCCATTTAAGAAGGCTCTTCGGACCTTACGTGATTAACTTTCTCTCCCACGCGTTTGTATGCATTGCTCGGGCCAGCTCTCAATAAGAGAACGATGTCGGATACTACTCCTCACTTTGGAATGTATCTAATTAATACACAACTTGTGCACAATGCAATAATCTCCTATGTGTTCTTTTTCTAACTATTTTTATATAATATTTAAGTCATATTTTTAATAGGATTCATCACAATCGCATAATGTTTTCTATAGTTATGCATTTCTATGATATACATTCCTTCCTGTTGCCTTTTCCCTCTATGGGAATGTGTACACTTTGTACTTGTTAGCACTGGAAGAAAATCCTCTTGCCTTTTCTGTGTGAAGTAAAGGTGCTATAACCAATAGGTTCTCTTAACATTAAGAAGTCTTCTGGTGCTGTACTGTATGTCAAAGAAAAGCTATTGTTGAGTGAGACTGGGTCTCTAAGCTGGCAGCCCAACACTGAGCCCTGTGGAGCTGAAGCACTACAATGCAACTAAAAAACAAGTATGGGCCTTGGCCCGCTTGAAGGAAGGTAGGGCCGTATGTAATGTGAAAATGATGGGCGTGATCTTGGGAAACAAAAAACATCTAAAACATAAGAAGAACCCTCTAAGCACTCATGAGTGGAGATAACCCCAGAGATATCAAATATTAAACCTTTAATTCCATGGACGACTGGCGTGACTGATTCTTTGAGGAGATAAATGCCAAGGCGCCGATAAGGTTTCATTGTCTTTGTCGGCTAAATGCACCACTAAGAGCTCCCGTGTCACACCATGGGATACAAACGTGGCAAAGTGTAAAGGAAGAGACCTAGCATCAAGCTAGCATCCCATGTCACAGTGCCTTGCTTCATTCCCACCCATGACAACCCAGCTGATTGAAAGTGACCCAGAGAGACTGGGTGACCTTCTACCCCTCTTAATAGCTTGTGTATATCATCATCACATTTTAGATAGGCATGATAAGAATCTGTTGAAGAACCAGCCAGCCTGGCAATAACAGCCTCCCTTCTCTTTTGGTATCTCCTCTCAGCCGTGATCTGTGTGGGCGGGACGGCAAACGGCCTGGGACCTTTCACTCATAACCCCCCCCCCCACGGCTTCTCACATGCTCTCTGTACCTATATCTGTTTCATAGGTTAGACAACCACCCCTGCACCCATTGTCATTGTTTTAGGGAGAGTCCGGACAAAGCCGTTTGCTGTCAGGTCGTATACTCTTCTGTAGAGCTTCTGGTATTCAACGTTGAGATGGGGAAACCCTAAACCCTTTATTAGAAACACTTTGCACCCTTCAGACAGAGTGAGGACATTGTAAATAATGTCAGCAGCAGACTAGACTGGATCAGTAAGCCTTGGTGCCTGATAGCTCGGCTCACAGACCATGGGTTTTCCAACATGAGCACGACCACGATCATCATAGCCTCGCTTCACTCACAAAATGAACGTTTTCCAAATGAGTGAAATGCTCAGTGGACCAAATTCAATTGAAATTGTGAGCAAAGATGCTTGTATAAATACAATGGTATTGTTTTATAACCCACGCATCACAAGGTAGAGTGCACATTTGGAGTATCTAAAGTATGCATGTTCTGCTCCAGTGCTGCTAATATTGTTAGCTTGAGGAACAAGGGTATATTCTTAGGAGGCCCTTGACATCACCCTATATGTCTCAGTGTCAGAGTCTATTATATGTGGCTACTATTGATTTCCTTTGAACATAACCTGAGGGAGCAGAAAACAACAGTGGTGGTCAGGAAATTAAAGGAGGTGAACTGAGAGTCAAAGTTTACTTGATGCAGAATGTTTTATAGCAGATACCAGCTAATATTTATTTTCTCTTTTAGTACCTTATTTCATGTTATATTTGTGTCGTGACGTGTTCTTTTTGCACGTCTTTGTTTCGTCCGTTTTATCTCAGGTATAGTTTCGTTCATCGAAACCAGATCAAGTGAGGCAATTGCAGTCTAGTTCTCACAAACAGTAGATAAAACATGTATCTCATAATTAGGCATGGGATGATACGAAAAATGAATGTCACGATTATCTTGGCAAAACTTATCGAGTTAAACGATCACGATTATTTATTATATTATTACTTTTAAAATTTTAAAATCACTTGTTCTTACATTTAGTTAGGAAACAAAGATCTTTATTGTATCATGACACATACTCTACTGTTTCTGTTTTGTGCGATTCGTTTTGTTTAAAAACAATTTCAACAAATCCAATTTATCTTTTTTTATGTTGGGCAATGTGCAAGCCATAAAGCCATCATGGTGATTTACTGGAAAGATGCAGACTATTACATACATTAGTAAATCCTTACAATTGTACTGTACAAGTGAGCAAGACAGTTTGTGAAAATATTCATACTTACGTGGGGATATTCATGATTATCACGATAATTTTCATTCACGATTATCATCAGTATTATTTTTATCACGATAAATGATATCATATACTGTATCATATCCCTACTTATAATTCTACCTCTACAGTCTGAGCAATACAGTAAAGTATAAAGAAATGTATAAGGCCAAAAGCAATGCTAGCAGTCTCCTGCCTGTGGCCTCAGTGGTGCACTACAGTACTTAGTCTGTTGGTCTGAGCTAGCAGCTATGACATCACCGACTAGAGTAATGTAGTGGCGATACAGTGCTACACAGTTGCCATACTTCATTGCCCACATGCTTAGGAAATTACATCAACCTTTCAGTTTTCTCAAAAGCCCTGTTTACCAGTTTTCACCCATGGAAGGCAGGCACTGAGGGGTTGCCATATTCAATCAAAGGTTCCACAACTTAACTGAAGTAAAGAACCCCTCTTAAGCATTTGTGAGCTCTCCCAGGTCTTCACCCCTGTGTTTGTGTTGCATCACATGGTTGCCATGGATATTATGACGGCACTATGAAAGGTGGAAATGCTCAGGTATGATTTTAATGTAGTATACAGTATTAACACCACGTTTGCCAAATTCTTCCTATTATTTTGCACTCAGGGTATAATAACACTAAAATGAAGGAATGATGCAAAGTAACAGATGAATATGTTAGTTCAGAATGGTGATGGATTACTCTATTAAAAGGTTTATAAAAGGACAGAGTAGCCTACAGCCTCCAGCCGGGGCCAGTGAAGAAAGCCAATTCGCACCAGTCCACGTCAGCGGTGGACATAAAATATGGGTCTAGGGGGTGCCATTCACTGGTCTACATGGAGAGACAGTGAGGATTATCCAGACACTGCGCTACAGCTTGATGTTAATTGGATGGCATTCTGGTTATTCCGACAGATGTGGTGTGCTTTGCGTTCATTGCCTGCGCACTCGTGTGAACCACAGGCCATGGTATGACAGTTAACACAGCACAACTTGCCTGCTCATACTGTAACACTTAAACTGTGTTTGCTCTTATCACTGAAGTGATGGAAGACATGACAAATGAGCAGGGGTCTTGCTGTAATAAATGTAATTATGTGTGGTCATTTTGTGGTCAGCTCATTTTTTACTTTATTTCTTTCTGTTTTTTAACTGTATTATGCTTGAGTAAAATAGAGTAAGAAGGATTCTATTATTCCAATGTGTTTTACAGTAACGTGCTGTTGGTAAGCCATGAAATGAAATCATGTTTAGTTGTGTTTGTGGTTAGTGAGCATTTAGTTTTACAATTGAGAATTCTTTGTTCTTTCATCTGTTTCATTTAGTAAATGATCTGTTTTCTGTTAACAGGAAAGAAACTAATAAAGCCAAGCCCTAATGTTATATGTTTTATTTATACTGGAAATATGAGTGTGTTGCATATTTGACTCAGTGTGTGTGTGTGTGTGTGTAT
>JAODOY010000009.1:2411284-2422806 GCA_025399855.1 Forbesichthys papilliferus | reverse complement strand
TTCGCCACCCCCCCCCCCCCCCCCCCCACACACACACACACACACACACCCCTCCCTTTTCAGTGACGCCTATTAGAAATGTAACATACTGGTCTGGGAGTTTGTTACAGATTTATGTGTCACAGGTGCTCCCTTTAAAAAGCGTGCAAGGGTTACCATACGCGTGCCCAGACGACATATCTAATATGGGAGGCGTGTGACTAACATTTACTTTTTGTCTCGTAACGAGAATTATGTGTTCTGAAATTGGAACACACAATTTTCATTTGGAATTCTTCTGGCAGTGGGAATCTGGGAAGTATGTATTTCATCTGGGCAAAAGGACTTTTATATTTTCCTCATGAATGCCAGGATAGCTGTGAACCACCGTAAATTAATGAAATGCCTTTATTTATGGTTTGTTTTTCTTGTCGATATGTTTTTGTACAGTATGTTTCCTTAGTTAGTTACTTATGCATGTGTTAGTTACCTAAATAATAGTATTGATTGGTAGTTATTTTATTACTAAAAGGCATAATGCTAAAATGCACAAGGCTATTTTATATAATTTTTCTTTTGTTTTTCTTATTTTTATCATGATTGAGTCTGTTTTACAATAATAAAGCAAAGCCACCTTTGTTGGTTCCTGGTTCTGGGATAGTAGCAGGTTTACATAGCTCAGAGAAGAATTTAGATGTAGGTGCAATCACCAGGTCTCTGTAAGCAAACCAGACTCAGGGAAGGCCACGATGAGCAGTATAATGTCACCGTAATGAGAAAGCCGACGTTCCGAGATGGAAGGGCTGCGTTGAACTGGAATTGGTTTTCCAGAACTGACTGCTGATGGACTCTGACTGGTACCTGGTGCGTCTGCTGTCCGTCTGTCAACACCACACACACCAAGCGCGAGCCTTCGTGTGCTGGCAGACGTTTTTATCCGAGGTCTGTGACTCCTGCCAACACGCGAGGGGTGTATCGTACTAGAGCGAAGTCTGCAAATTGCTCCTGACTGACTACTGGCTTAGAGAGAGCAGGGAATGCTTTTCAGGCAAGCGGAATAGAATGCCTTTCTTGTCCAAGCTATAGAGGACATGTGACCTAAGGTGACGGAGGACTGTGCCACCGTCTGGTTTTGTCTTGTCTCTCATTTTCCCTCTCCTGCTCGGTCTCAAGGCCTCGGGTTTCACAGGGCCGCATGCAGCGCTTTAGCAGAGCACACCCTCCCTCCCTCCCTCCCTCCCTCCCTCGCTGTCTCCCATTGTCTCCTTGCTCCTCTGCTCCTCTCCAGTTACGCGGCACCGCCACACCTCCAGGCCGCAATCTCCCGGCCCGTCCCTGCCCTCTCCCTACCTCCCTCCCTCTCTGCCACGCTGAGAAAAAGACACTTGACTCCTTTAATGTGTCCTTGGCCCCATGTTCCTCCTGCCTGTTGGACTGATCCCATCCCAGGCCCCTCCCTGGGTGATTGATAGCCGGGGTTCCCTCTCCCTCCTCTCACCCCCTCCCCCTTCATCTTCCCCAACACCCGGGGTCGGCATAGCATTTCATGGACTCAGCTGTGTGGCGCCCGGGAGCTGCACCTCACACAGCAGGCACACCGCTCCTGTCTAGCTCCCCGGGGAACACAAAGCCTGTGTGACCTCCCGTTGGCCAGCCTGCGTCTCCATCCATACGCAGGCACACACACACGCACAGCCCTTCTTGAGGTGTCATCGGTGTCTCCGCCCTGTGGCGGCCACACCTTGAAGAGCGGAATATCCGTCCGCGGCGCCCCCTGTTTCTCTCTCCTCGTGATTGCGTTGACCCTGCTGACCGAGATCAGCTGGGATTCACAGTGTTCACTCAGGACATGATCAGAGCATGAGCACACACTCTCTCACGTCTTCAAGGGTCTCACCTTACCTCCATGTGGAGAGCTACAGGGAGGGAGGGGGAGGAATCTGAGGATACAGATCTTCTGATCTGTCCGGAGTTGCACCTGTTGGAGAAATCGCTAGAGTGAATGAGTCAGACGCTCACTGCCACCCGCCTGTCACTCAACAAGCGGCTGTCAATCAAGAATGAATGTATGCATAACTAAAGGCTCAGCTTATATAGCGTATACAATATATACTGTGTGTGTGTGTGTACTGTATATATACCCAAAATGATACCAAATGTAAAATAATCAGTGTACACAGTATATACTGTATGGACTATTGTACTGCATAACTTAACTCTCATAATTTCACTGGAGGTACGTATACTATATATACAGTATATCATACATAATACAGTACAATTTATACATATGTATAATATATATACACACACACACACTATTGAACTACATTTCACTGCCTTCTACTGCATTTAACTTGTTTTATTCCACGGGGATATGTGTACAGTAATTACAGTACATGTATAATTCTCCATTGACTCAAAGTGAGTATTAACAGGTACAACAGGGTTTACACATGCTCATGGATGCTTCTACAGTAGTAGAGCATGGTGGATATGGAACTCATGACCTTTGGGCTGGCCCTGGATCACCAACACCAGACTACTACACTACACTGCCCCCCGCTATGAAATCAGATCATTCATTTTAGAATAGAACACCAGTGAACAGACAACACAGTCTGTGAAACCAGCCTGACAACCAATCAAATATCACGTGCCCAGCTGTTCTTGAGTCTAGCGGGGCCGATCAAGTGCCCAAGAGAACCCAGAAAGAGGGAGAGCCCTGATATAAATCTCTCTGGGGGACATTACAGCTGCTGTGTGACTTTAACTTGGTGGAGATGTTCCCATTTTTGCCATTGCTGCTTCTGAGGCCCTGTGATCAGATGTGTCTGTTATTATTCTGTTTACACTTTAAAACACATCCTCACCGCATCAGATGTACTGTAAGGTGGACTAAGTTGCCTTACACACAAAATAAAACAACATAGTTTCTAGGCTTCCCCTTGGGAAATGTGAGTGGATGGTACAGTAGCTGTATGCCATCTTGCTCTGTAACTGAATATTGAATATTTGATATAACTCACAAGAATGCCACATGTGTGCATGTGTGCCCATGCCCCATGGTCCATCTTGATAAATGATCTGGATTGCTCTTGGAGTAAGATTGTTAATGTGGCTAGAGAAGGTCTAGTTTTTCCTCTCTCCCAAGGTTATTTAAACTAAACCAACCATTCCTTTAAATGTCTCAAATCCCTTACTGCATGGGCCACAGCCTAATGCCTGTCAGAGGAACACTGCTTTGCATGTAGCCTGATTATTATCTGCTACACAAATTGCTTGCAGCTGGGTTGTTCATGGCTGACGGTCTCATAGTTTATGTATTGAAACTGTTGGAATGTGGACAATTACCACTTTTACTTTCTCACAAAAAGGGTAATACAGTTTACATAAAGCGTTCTCTTGAAAATCCCAGTTTAAGGGGCTTTATGAGTCTCAGGGGCTGGTTCAGGCAGATACAAATATTTGCGTCAGTGGTCTCTTTGCTGACAGCTATCTGGTAACAGACACACCTGAAAAAGGATGAGAGAATAAAGATGAAAAGGCAGTTTTCATGGTCATGATCTTATTTCGACCAGGCTGTTCTATGCATGATTGAGTTTTAGCAAGTGTTGTAGCCTACCACCCACCACTAAGGTCTGCTGAAGGTTAAATTGTACCAGACTCTAAACAGTAGACTACTATATCTCTATTGTGATTTAGGGGTTACAGAAAGGGGAACCCACAGAAGTTAACCAGCAAACGGTTGGACCCCCAAAACAGTGGTTCCTCTGAGTTTGTCCTGCTCTATAGATTAGTTAGAGCTAATGTTAAGATAAATTATGTTACTACGGAAATCCCACTGTGGATTTATAATGATTTCCAAGTATTCCACATATTAATTATGCACTTATCTTACAATATGGTACCTCTTTTCATCTGTTTTTTTATATAATTTGAAATTCCAACTGCTCATTCATTAAGTTACTTTTTATACTCTATTAATCATTATGATTTTAAAATTGCAAGCATATTCATCTATTCATCTCTACATCATACTTTTGGCTGGTACGTTTTAGGAAAGAAAGAAGGAATGGGGGGAAGACAAAGTATCTGAAGGAGACAAGTTGTCTTCTTGTCAAAAGCCAGTGAGCACCTTGCGAGTGGTCGAACAGTTTAACCCATAATTACAACAATTAAAATAATACTCATATTAACAAAGTAAAATTGCTTCCAAATGGGCTTTCCCATGAACAAGAAAGAAAAACACAGGCCTTTCATTCGTGTATTTCAGATTTCTGACACCAGCATGTGACATGTCAAACGTGAGTACTCGTACATATACATGAGTAATTCAATATGGTACTTTCCTGGTGCCACACCACGCAAGTATAATTTCCACTATAAAACATTTGCAGTCTGGCCTAAAAGTTCCAGGGGCAGAATTCATGCTTGTTTCCTGTTTTGGTGATAGGAATACATGGCCATTTTGTTACTAACACATGCTTTCACAATGCATGCTGGGAATTCCCCATGTGCTTTGTTGGGCCTGACTCCAGACTCTTTCTGCGGGCTAAACAAGTCTAATGTTACTATAACCACTATGTGGAATTGGAAAGTTGACCATAGACTACATAAGGTCCTTGGAAGGGGATGATATAGGTTGTGAACATGATAGATTAGAGATTATTTATGTGTTTACAGTATGAGTGTGTTGGTCTGTGTATGAAGTTGAATATTATACTTTTTTTTAATGCATTTAACAATAACTGCAAAAATAGAAGAAATTTCATGTGAATGCATGGGTCTGCACCCTAAGCAGAGTGTTAAAAAAGCACAAACGGACCTAATCTTACACATTTAAGTGCCCTCTCTGGACCACCATTAAAACACACAGTAAATACGATAAATTTGGCGCATACCACACTTACGTACGTTTTTGTTTTTTTTCTCTCTGAAAATTGCAGTGGTTGACATCAAAGTCACATGAACACTGTCAAAATCAATATGTCAGTCATGTGCCCTATAAAAATCACTGGACCCCTAACTCCTCTGATGAGGAGCAACACAAGAGTCTCCAAAGTCAACACAATTTTCTCCCCTCTTTTAAAAACAGCCCACACTCGTGTTTTGCCCTTTTGGTCTTCAGAGGCTGGGAAGCACTGTTAAAGAGACCTCCAGCTGTATTACTGCTTGAAGATGTTTTCATTTTCCTCTGTCAGTAACAACCTAATGTCCAGTAAGGCCTTGCTGGTGAAGTATTGATGTATAGGTTGGTTTCCACTAGGCGTTTGGAGGGAGTGGTCACCAAACTCCCGTGGACAATATCGCACTGCTGAACCTGAACATCAGCAATAGATGTCAAATATGACTGTGAAACCCGACAGGGGTTGTTGTTCTTTGGGTTTAACTGGCCACCTCGCCAGGCTGAAGAAAGAGAAGTGTGTTACTACTAGTACAGACATACCACCGACACTGTCGAACAACAGTGTAATGATATGGTAGGGTAAGGTCATTGAATTCTTGTCCTATTTGTAGAGGCAACAATATACAGAGCGATACCCATACGACTGTCTTCTGACCACAATGATACATTACATACATCATAATTTTACATTATTACTAGGTTTATAACATGATCAAATTCAGCATTGGTATAACGTTTTGGAACAAATTACCAGGGTTATATGAGGGTGGTTCCTGAATTCCTGTCTTTCATTGTACGCACTGCACCGTGTCTGTGACCATGTATAGATTTCTATTACTGCCATTTAGATTTGAACTTGCAGGTTGATATTTCTGACCATTGTGACCATCGTTTGGATATTTTGGGTGGCTACAACAAGGGGGCTAACCGATTTAGCTTGCCAAGTTTGTGCCAAGAAGGAATACGGCCTATGCCCAGCTTCACTTATTGGCAGAACATAGCTAACAGAAGGCATTCACGTGGAATAGTCTATTTTTATTCCATGTAGAGATTCTATGCACTGTAATACATTCAAATTTTGTTTTTGACTTTCATGAATGTTTTGTTGAAAGTCAAAATACAAATATTTCATAGCCGATGTTCTGGTGATTTATGCTACCCGTCGAATTGTGTTTCATCAGCATCCTGCGCATGTGCACAGCAGTTATTGCGTCATTTTCGTAATGCTTGAGATAACAGCCGTAGATTTCTGATACGTAATCTGGATTTCTAGCTATTATTAGTATTATTATAGTATTATTATTGCATGTTTTTAACAAATGGCAAAAGGCTTCTTGTAATTTTATTTGTAGAATATTAGTCGATTAAGGTTAAATGCCAGGTTGTAATGTAACATTTGTATATTTAATAAGTATCTTCATAATGTTAACCAATTCACACTATTAACAACAACTTTAAGATAGTTTGGGCATATTTGTAATTTCCCCATGCCAGTTTCCGAAAGAGTATGTAGGTATAAAGCTATGTGTGCAATGTATGCAACAATAAGAATATTATTATTCTGTGAGAGTTATAACTTCATGGGATCTTGGAAATGGGAACAATGAATACATAATGTAACAATTTTGGACAGGGCATTTTTTAACAAGGCAGCATAAACAGTCAGAACACCGGCAATGGCTTCTTATATCACAAAGCCACACTGTTTTTGTCAGCATAAGATATTGTTATAATTAAAAACAAGATAGATAGTTTTCCCTGAGACATGAATGGCATAGTATCCAACAGAAAGTGCATGCCTAGTGTAGTTTTCTATTTTTCTAATTTCTTCTCTATTGCAGTTATTATAGACGTATTCAAAATTAATGAGTTTACTCATAATGCTAATTTCTGAAACTTTAAAAGCAAAAGCATGGCTCTGTTACTTTATATGTTTTC
The DNA here is from genome assembly GCA_025399855.1 of Forbesichthys papilliferus. Lineage (NCBI taxonomy): Eukaryota > Metazoa > Chordata > Actinopteri > Percopsiformes > Amblyopsidae > Forbesichthys > Forbesichthys papilliferus. The sequence continues at coordinate 2,415,980 of JAODOY010000009.1, read as the reverse complement.
AACAACAGAGTTACTTGACTTCCAAGGTACAGTAGACATGGCTGTGGATTAAGGTCGAACACCTCTTAATAGACTAGGAATTAGTCATAGGCTATGATGACACAAACTAATCTAAACAGTCAATCATGAAATACACATCATTTGAAATCCTTATTATATATATAATTACAATTTCCTACTGCCATATCCTAATCATAGTGGATTGTGGCTTGTAGGTGAACCTTTATTAGGGAGGTGGTAGACAGAGAAGGGAATGTCTACAGAGACCACATATACAGAAAATAGCAGAATACCCTCCCTTAAATGTCCACAGAGTGCACTCATGTAATACTGGGGGAAATGTAAAACACTGGCTGCATTTCTCTCAACACTAATGCATTCTCAGAGAGGAGAAAAGTTGAGCTATGGTTTATAATTCCCTGATTTCTCTGGAACACGCATTGAAATGTAAACGAGCACAATAAATTCACCTTTAATGCCTTCCTGGGAGTTAAGCATATAGTCTGGACCTTAGGAACGCTCATACATTTCATTAAAAGCCACATCGTTCCTCATTAAAGTAACAATGTCCACCGATCTGTGGCATATGTGTGCTGTGGTCACATGATAACATCTGCACTCCGAGCAATTGTTTGTGTTTCAAAAAATAGAGTGCCGAGGCTTTCACCAGCATCATGTGACACGTTCCAAAATTAATATTTTTCTTGTTTTATTGTTACACCTTGATGATTATTTTCCAGTTGTTATCGCCTTGTTTTATAAAGTGTGGTTTCTGTTGAGGGTCTGCTCACTGTAACATGATGACATTGGGAGGCTTAGGGCTTCTAGTAATGGCACTTAAACATGCATCTCAAGGGAGGCTGGCCTATCCGAGCCAGACAGAGGACAGAATTTGTCTTATTCAGAGAAATGCACATTTTGCTTCATTTGCATGTTGAGGCCACCTTTGATTGCCACAGACACAAGCTGTCTTTTGGGCATGGCAGGATGTAAGAGGGGGGGGTGTTGGGAAGGAAGGAGGTGTCTTTTCCTCTGAAACCTCAAAACTTACAAACTTGCTTTTTTCCCCCTTGCAAAATGCATAATGCATGTCATTGGCAAACCTTCATCTGCCATGTTACACAACTGTTCTTAACTTTCAAGCTTCTTACTCCATTACGCCACAATTTTACTGTAGCGCTAGGCATTTTCAATCCAACAATAATGTATGTTTTTGTTTTTTTCCTCGTTTGAGCCATGGAGCTTGCTGCACGTCAATCAGACATTTATCGGTCCTACCTGAACCACGTTTGGAGCCAACAAGGATAAGGAGACTAAGGGGAGCTAAAGAGGTGCAGGGCTGTAATTGAAACAGGCGACGGGTGTTTGCACAGACAGGAAATAAGAGGCAGGCTAGTTCCTGGGACTCCACTGAACTGGATGCCTCAGACCCGGGCATATATCAGGAAGACGAAACGTGTGCGCCGTTTGTCGAAGGGTAACAGTAAGGTCATTGAGAGCGCCACTTCCTCTCCCCATCTCTGGCTCGCCTTTCGGCACCACTATCTCGGTTCTCACATCCCGCTAAAATCATTTCAATGGGCTGGATTCAAAGTCTGAAATTCAGACCGGGGCTGAATAAGACCTCCTGTTGCTCCCCTCCACTCTTACATTATAGCCGCTTTGATTTGAAGTTTTGGGCAGTTTCATCCGATGGAAGGAAGTCAAGTTGAAAAGGCAAATATGATTTCAATATTAGATCAAATAACAGGATAAAACAAATACGCTTAGGCCTGGTCTGAGAATGCCAATGCGGCTGGTTTCTTTTTTATCGCCTGTAGTTTTGATTTAAAACAGACCCTTACACAATATCATGGTCAGAACCTCGCTCGGTCTAAGCTCATGCCAGTGCATAACGGGAAGTTGCCGTGCGGCTCTGGACTGTGTAACACAGTCTACCTCTGGGTTCTCACTGCTTAGCTCTACGCTGCGGAGGCCAGTGCCAGCTACACAGATTACTGCCCCTAATCAATCTGATTAGCCTGCGCGGGCGGACATCTAGGCTCACATCTGGACGCCGTGCTCTGCCTTCACACAGTTTAGTCTGACAGCAGCAGGGCCAAGATATTCAGCTGCACATGTCGATCGTGACGCTGGTGGCAACAGTGTGTGTGTGTGTGTGCATTCCTGTGTGTCTATATGCAAGAGAGTGGGACCGTGTGTGTGTGCGTGTGTGTGTGTGTGTGTGTGTGTGTTGGGTCAATCAAGCCGAGCCAAGGCCTAGCTAAATGAAGCATGGAACATGCAGTGGTTTCTCCCATGCGTGAGCATTTCAGTCTGTGAGATGTTTACATTAGAATACGTCTGTAGCATAACGCACAAATAACATGGTAGTGGAATATCTGCATATGAGGCCAGTCTATTTAACATGATTAGGTTCTATGGTGAAGCTCTATTGCAGAGCATGGTATAAATGATAGTATAACACATACCACCCTATATTTTCTGTCACTTTTACTCCTCATTTTGTGCTCAGGCTATAATAACAAAGGAATAAGTCGTTCCAGGCCCCCTATTATATACAGGTGTCAGTTTGGTGATAAAAAATGACATCTTAATTCAGAGGCAAGGCGCTTTGTCAGTGCGGATTAACACATCATCAGCAGAGATTTATTTTTACTATGCCAGCGTCATTTTGGTGGAGGTCAGCGATGCAAGGCCTCACCCGATCCCGAGGGAACTTTTGAGGGACTTGAAGTTGCGCTGAATCTCTGGTAGTGCATTCCTGACCTCTGCTTTTTTTGTTTTCTTTTTCTCTATTTACCATTGGCACCTAGGAACATTTGGAATGTGCCCTCTGTAGAGTTGTAGCCTTAAGGTTGAACTAAGTGAGTATACATTACATCGTCTAGTATCTAACCAGTTAGTTCCGTTCTAATTCTTTATTTAGCCAGAGAGTCAAACGTTATATATTGTACATGTGTACAAAGATCAATATTTTACACCCTATATTTGCAATGGAAATCAAACGGGGCAAAAGGTTTTTTGTGCTGGTAATAAACTGAAGAGAGGATTATCATCTGACAGTTTTATGCACCAAGAACCTTGCAAAGAAAGGCTTTTACATTATGGCAAGCCATATAAGTAGCTGTTTTATATATTGCTCCTGTTGAAAAACCCAATCATAAGCATCTCGGTGAGACTGACAGGCTGTGGTCTTCACTGGCCTAGGCTCGCTGTGTTCATGGACACGCCCGGCTCATACCGTCTGTTTCTTATAAAGGATATCAAACAGAGACAGCTGCCCGGACCACAAAGCACCTGTTTCCGACACTTCCACTACATGTGTTTGCTGCTATGTTCAAAGAGCCTTCAGAGAGGAGAGATGCCTTCAGAACTACTGTACATCCTGGTTTATTTGAACAAGATTGCTTCAAACTCTACACTGAATTACATCACATCTATGTGATGTATCGACTGGTACAACACAGACACTGAGATCATGAAAGTTAGCGAGTGTTTCCATACTCACGTAATGATAGCGTCCATTATGGACTAACACGTTTGTGGCAGGTGCGTTTGCATGTGGTCATCGATACACAGCATGCGTCAAGTATCGGATGGTCAATATTTCATTCACGAGTGAAACGTTGTTTACAAAGATTATACGTCCACAGCAGAAGTGGATACCGATAATAATGTTGTTAAGGGAAAGTGGCACACACACACACACACACACACACACACACACACACACACATCTTAAATCAACATATGGGTTATTGAAGTGTGGACATCACATAATGCGAAGGGCCGGATAAATAATACAATCTGTACTGACGCTGTAATGCTGGGAGCAGCCAGGTGTGATAAGGCAAGAAGGCAAAACATGTTCCGGAAGGCGGCGGGAGCTTTGTGCCACAGCTGCCTCTCACACCTCTGCTGGATGGGCAGATAGCGGCCACCAAAAACATGAACGTGGAGCGATAGCACCTCTCCCGCGGGACGCAGAGGATATGCCGTTATCTCCCATGTTGACGCTGGCGGCTGGGTGTTTCAGGTGGGACGTGTTTGTTTTTGTGCCTGTGCGCGCACGTGTGTGTGTGTGTACGTGTACGAGCAAGCGTATTTATTCAAGCCGTGGTCTTCTCTTTCCCAGCAGTTGCCTTGAACCCTGTTCAATGAAATTAAATGAAATTAAATATGAACTATATACGTAGGTGAATGTTAGATTTTATAACTCTCACTTTGTTACAGGGAATATGAGGCATTTAATTATAATACAGAGTTAAATATTATACATTTATAAATTAACAGCAAATGTGAATGTGTTTCCTTGAATACATAAATCGTTTTTTTCCCCTCCTTGAGTCTGTGACATTTGTGTATTTGTTTATATGTGTGTGTTGTAAGATTCTTTAGCGTGCATGTGAGTTCATGTCTACAACATACAGCATGTGTGTGCATGTATGTCTACTTGTGTATGTGTGTGTGTGTGTGTGTGTGTGTGTGTGTGTGTGTGTGTGTGTGTGTGTGTGCACTGTGGGAACAGGACCCTGGACAAGGGTCAGTGGTTTCTGAGTGGCGGCAGGAAAGCCGCTACAGGCCAGGCCAACAGTTGCATTAGCTCTCTGCGCACATACACACACACACGCACACACACACACACACACACACACACACACACACACACACACACACACACACACACACACAC
>JAODOY010000009.1:2400525-2411184 GCA_025399855.1 Forbesichthys papilliferus | reverse complement strand
TTGCCCCCCCCCCCCCCCCCCCCCCCCCCCCCTCCTTCCTGTACCTAGTCCTATTGCATGGGGGGAAAAGGGCGGGAGGAAATGCTTATGGATTGGTAGGTTAAGTGCCCTGGGAGCTTTGGCCCAACCCTGCTATCAAAACTTCAGCATGCATGCAAACACAGCACATATGCATTCAGACACAGACGTATATGATATTATATCAGGTTTGCATGCACCGCATGTGTCTGCACGTACGTGCGTGTGTGTGTGTGTGTGTGTGTGTGTGTGTGTGTGTGCAAATTGAAACACAAAACAAATAAAACGTTATAATATATATAATAAATAGTTTGTAGTATTGCCTTGTTATATCAAAAATAAATTGAATAATGTTTGATATCTCATATATGTTATGGTAATATGTTATGGTATGTTATTACAAAATGTATTTCAGTCACAGTTCTCCAATATGCATCCTATACTTTAAATACTGTAACTTTTCTGTGGACAATACAATTAGTGCCATTTATAGACTATATTGTTTATAGTCAATAATTTATCCAAAGGGGACTATATTAATTTTATTCAATGTGTAGAATGTGCTGTCTTGCCATATGTGTTGTTCCTACAGAATCATAAACTGTGCAGGCTCTCAATGTGTCCAGACTACAAATTATTATAACTGTTGCAAAGTCAGAAAGAAAATATGGAAACAACAGTTTGTGCAGCTCATCGCTTCTTTATGAAGGAATATGATGTGGGCATGAAATGGCATCTAAAGGATAATGTTACACTATATTAAACAATATAAATGTGTATACACTATATACAGTGTAGTACAATACGGTATAGTATAGTATAGTATAGTATAGTATAGTATAGTATATATCAATCTCAATATGATCTCACAGAAAAAAAGAAAACCTGGCACTCTTACAAATATTCACTGTCAATTGTATGTATAATCAAATTAAGATGTTATTAAGTAGATGGAATATTGAAGGAGAAAAAAGCCACAGATTTGGTCAATCTACAATTGATTTAATTAACTGCAAATCTCTTGTCATGACCCCTGTAATCCTGTTATTTTGCCTTTTTTTTCCAAGTAAAAATTAAAGTTTCACTATAAATAGAGGTGGATAATGCAGTTGACCCAGGGGGTTAATTCTCAGGCTCTGGGATGCTTTCATCCCCTGGAGTCCACAGTCCATACTCTCCTCAGGTTACATTACCATGAACCCGAGAGCCACCACGAGGAAATGAGTTCATATGGCGAAATGAAGCCATGGATTTGGTTTGCCTGGGCACCTTTGTAGACACTCCCGAGATGAGAGGCCGAGAACTAAGACCCGATTAATACCCTGATTCCATGGTGCGTTCTAAGGTCACCGGGAATCTAGATAAAGTGAGAAATCACAGCGGTGACGCGGAATGAGACGGGGTGTGATTGGTCTCGGGCAGACGATAGGCTCTGTTAGCATCTGCGGTAGCTTTGCCATTTCAACGCTTGTCACTTGCACTGGTAAACCACGTGAGAAGGGCGAACGTCTATTACGTCAATTATTTCCAGATGAAAGGGATTGTTGAGCTCTATCCAACTGAGCAGTGTCTATACGCATTTAAGGGGAACCACAGGCTTTCGATGACTAATTGCTCCTTTACATAATCCTAAAATGTTTTTACATAATCTCAGATAGTGTTTACACATAAAATGTTCAGGATTAGGGTTATGAAGTACTTCACAGCGCCAACATAAACATACATCTGATGAGAGCGGCCCAATCCTTTCAGCATTCATCATTTAACTTTACCATTTGTCCACCTAATCAAAATATGGTGGAGAAAAAAGGATGTGTGCAGAATGTGTGGCCTGAGTACACATACAGAAGTCAAGCAGTTGACGACAGTTCAGTTAGCTCAAGCCTTAAATTCCCCATTTATTTATTATATGTCATTACGTGTTGGTGACAATTTGGACTTGGGGCCGTGATATTTAGACGGGCTAATGTGATATTCATTCCGCCTGATCCAGTTAAAACTATCACACACAGCCCTACACAAACTCACACTGTACAAACAAACACACATTTAAAGAGCCATACATCCCGACAACGACAAGGCGTGCTGATTGCCTCAGCAGCTGAGGTCTGGGAGCCCCATTGAAAGGCTGCGAGAGCATGTCTGGCTGCAGCGGTGCCTCTCGGGGTCACTAAGGAGCACTGAAGACTTCACATATCAGATAACACAAGGCCTTCTTAGCTTTTGGCTTAGTCGCAGTTCTTTAGCCCAAAACATAAATAATCGAATTATACTGCAGTTGTCGAGTTTTAAAATGGTCACACCGGGATTTTTTTATGATCTGACATCCAACTTCTCTGTCTCTCGCTTTTATCAGATTGAATCTGCGGCTCTATCTCACCTTCCCTCTATCCATCTTTCTCTTTCTCCAGGATGTGTAGTGGGTGTGTGGCCCCTGAAGGCGAGAAATAGCAGCTCGTTGATTGGCAGCTATAAGGGTCAGGCAGTCAAACGCCTATATCTAGCACTGACATTTTTAAACAATGTTTTATCTTCTCCCGGCGATCAGGACACCTTTATATCCCAGTCTTACCGCAGAGTAGCACGTCCCAACTGTGCAGAGGGCTCTCCTGCATGGCCTTTATCCTATCCTCCACCAAACTGCCCAACCCTCACAAGATGACCCCCCCCACCCTCAGTACGTGCATTAATCCTGCACACAGGGAGGGGAGGAAGGGGGGGGGGGGGGGTTTGGGTGGAAAAGCAGCAGCTGTCAGCATTGTCCCACCCAGCGAGCTACGTCCCAGGAGCTACACTAATTTCAAGGTCACGTGGGCCCCCCTCGACCCCTTCCCTCCACGAAGGCTGGGAAGGGTGAAGGGGGGGGGGGGGGGGTGTTCAGGAGGAAACGAAAGGGAGCAACATCGTGGAGGTCGGTGATGAGGAGAAGCAGGAGGAGGTGGAGGAGGTGGTGGAAGAGGAGCAGGAGGACAAGAAAGAGGAGGAGCCGCAGGAGGAGGAGGTGGAGGAAGAGGAGCAGGAAGAGGTGGAGGAAGAGGAGCAGGATGAGATGGAGGTGGAGCAGGATGGGAGCAGAATAGGATGGACAAAGATGAGAAGAGGAGGAATTCTGAGGCTGGTTCACGCTGGCGTTCCGTCGAGGAATGAGGAGGGCTCCAAGGCAGATCGCTGAGGTGTGATAGGGCGTGTATGTCAGGGAGGGTGTGTGTGTGTGTGTGTGTGTGGGTGGGGGACTATATTGGTGTCGTGTTAACTGCGCCATTCCATCTTCAGTGATTGCATATTTCATCAGTGGCGCCCCAGCAACAGACACTCCTACATCCCCCCCCCCCTCTCTCTCTCTCTCTCTTTCTCTCTCTCTCCCTCTCTCTCTCTGTGACCCCTGTCCCGGTGGCGTAGGCCCAGATAGCAGCAGAGGGTCACATGGCCTCTGTTAACCTGATTTGGGAGAGAAACCACTGGAGACACGGCAGCTCAGCCCAAATGTGTTTTGATTTTGCAAGGGGAGTGAGAATAGTCTCACAGCGTTTATAGTCTGGTTAGAGCGATGATCTCCATCAGCCTTGGGCTTAGATAATGCTGTATTTACTGTACACAATGCAATTAAAATTATCCTGAAGGTGGATGAAGTGAACAACCTGTGTGGATACATATGAATAACATAAACAGTTAAAATATTTTATTTTATTTTTGTGTTTATTTTTTTGAGAGCTGTGACCACGATGAAACTTAAGTTCTGTGTAAACCTTACTGGCAGATGCCAGATTCATGTATATGACAAGACAACACTTCTCTTATGTACAGTAGGAGAAGTACTTTACACCATATTTGTATTATGAAACGTGCTCTGGAACACTGGAAGCTATTTTGATAGGATTAAAAGATTCAACTAGGAAGTAAACACAGAAACAGACGTGTAGATATAATGTAAAAGCAATGAAAAGGCATAGAGTAACATCTGATCTTGATAAATGTGCTTATTTGTTCTTGTTTGTAGTATAACTTAGTTTGGCATTTTTTTAGCTTTGGTTGCCAAAATCATTCTAAGTGCATTGCGGTGAGCTCACTCAAAAGAACACCACTTCCTCTGCGCCAGTATATTTCCTGCCACTGTACTGTTCTCCTGCACAGACACTTGTATCAGCAAATCCAAGAGGTCTCGTGTTGCACTGTTGGTTCTACTGGGGGGCTGGATGCTAATTTCTAAAGTAAAATTCAAGACAAAAAGTTACTCACTGTTGTATTACATTGTTATGTAATAACGCATTGTATCCTGTCTTTACAATGTCTTTTGCCACTTGGCTGTTTAAGTCAGTTATTAATGTATTTGCCTAAAGACAGAAACAAACAAACAAACAAATACAATAACCAAATAAATAAAATGAAATAAATAAACCAATGATATACATCAACAAATGTATGTAACAAAGTTCACTTATCTCTTGTTTTGTCATGTACAGCCCTACTATCAACACATAACACCACACATCACCCACACAGCCTCGTAGGAATGGAGCTGTGTGATCCCCATGCTCTTTTCTCATCAGAAGCTATGATGACAGGATGTATTCCCTGCATTGGTACAGGCTGAAGACAGCTCGGCCTGTAGTTAATGGTATCTCCTGTCAACAGTGTGAACTTTCGTAGACATTCACTGAAATGGTAAACACCATGCTATAAGGTCTTGCCCCTGCCAGGAGAATACACCAGCCCATTATGTTCACAAGTGGTTACGAAATAATGAACTTGAATGAAAATTACCTTAGCACCTCTTTCAACTCATGCATATTAAGAGTGGGTGAAGGTGCTCATGTAGGCTATCTCTTATCTTTACAAGCAGTAGATTTAGCAGGCATTCAGATTTGCCCCCTCACCCGTTCTCCCACTGTCATCTAAAAATTATACCTCAACCAATGACTCCATATGTGTTTTAGCCTTTAGCATGCGTGTTTTAGCCTTTAGCATGGGACTTATCTAGCTGTTTCATTAATCACACATCTATGCCGGCTCTCCCACCGGTGTCTAACAGACTCATTAGCTGAGCCGGGCCAGCAGTGGAAATAAATCCTTGTGGGGTGGTCACTGGTATGTGACAACCACGGGAGAAATGATCACCCAGGTGATCCACCATGTTGGCGGTTGCTAGGAGACGGCAGGGAGTGTAGCCGTCAAGGGGAGGGAAAGGTGAGCGGGAAGGGAGGGGTTGAGGTGTCAGCAGAACTACACAGCCATGGCTCAGCCCAAGGGACGTTGACAGTGGGAGATGAATGGGAGGGAATTATCTACTCGCTCGGCCAGATAATAGCTCCATTTGGCCGCAAGTTAGAGAATAGCTTCTAATTAGCCCCCTGCAGTTCCCCAGACCCTCACTCCTCCTACAAAGAAAAACATTCTCACACGTGTTGAAGAGGTAACCAACTGGGCCGCTTTGATGGCACGTAAAAAGTAGCAAACGCCTTGGCCAGTTGGTGAAATTAGTGTGTGTGTGGGTGTGTGTGTGCGCGTGTGTTCTGCAATTCTAGCAAACCCACGCTGTGTTACAATAGCTTAATCTAAGAAGAGCTTTTAAAAAATGCATCCAGCAAATGTTTGCATATTTTGTAAAACTAGATTTGAAAATCGTTCAAAGATAAAATAGTCTCACCCCAACCCTCACACTGCAGTGTTCAATATTGTGTGCGGGGACATTAGTATACATTTCACAGCACATTTGGTGAGAGAATGATTTGCTCTTATTTGCATATGGCCTCTTCACAGGTCACTGGAATATGATATGTATAGTTGGATTGATATGTAACAGTGTGCTAATAAACAACAGACATAAGATGGGGAAAGATTGACTACTTTGAATATAGTCTCTCACTGTGTTGGTGAATGTGAGGACTCCATTATCTGATATTATTCGCTGAAAGAAGAAAAAAATGTATTTATTTTCCTACATTAGAAATGTTCCATGAAGATGCACATCCAGTCAGATGTATGCAGTACACCAAGGTGCCATGTACATAGCTGACCAGCGGTTTCCATGCAGAGCACATAATCCCCTCAGACGGTGGTGACAGCTTTAGTGCACATGCCTGTGTCACCGTGAGTAGGTTGCCCAGGGACACTGACACACGGAGAACTGCTGAGTAGCCTAGCACTAGCACTAGCCTAGCACTAGCACTAGCCTTACACTAACACTAGCCTAGCCCTAGCACTAGCCTTACACTAACACTAGCCTAGCACTAGCCTAGCACTAGCACTAGCCTTACACTAACACTAGCCTAGCCCTAGCACTAGCCTTACACTAACACTAGCCTAGCACTAGCCTAGCACTAGCAATAACACTAGCCTAGCACTAGTACTAGCACTAGCCTTACACAGATTTAGCACTAGAACTAACAATAGCTTATATCTAGCTATAGCCTAGCAGCACTAGCCTAGCAATAACCTGGCACTAGAACTAGCACTAGCCTTACACTAACAATAGCTTAGCCCTAGCACTAGCACTAGCACTACCCTAGCAGCACTAACACTAGCCTAGCCTAAGGACTAGCTTAGCAATAGCCTAGCACTAGCCTAACACTAGCCTAGCACTAGCACTAGCATAAGCAATATAACTAGCACTAGCACTAGCCCTAGGACTAGCTTAGCAATAGCCTAGCACTAGCCTAACACTAGCCTAGCACTAGCATAAGCAATAGAACTAGAACTAGCACTAGCCTAGCCCAAGGCCTAGCTTAGCAATAGCCTAGCACTAACACTAGCACTAGCCTAGCACTATAAATAGCACTAGAACTAACACTATCTTATTACTAGCTCTAGCCTAGCGCTAGCAGTAGCACTAGCCTAGCAATAGAACTAACACAAGCTTATCACTAGCACTTGCCTAGCACTAGCCTAGCACTAGCTTAGCATTAGCCTAACACTAGCTTATCACTAGCTCTAGCCTAGCAGCACTAGCCTAACACTAGCCTAGCACTAGCCTGGCACTAGCCTGGCACTAGCACTAGCACAAGCCTAGCAACAATATAAATCGCTCTAGCCTAGCACTAGCACTAGCTTAGCACTAGAACTAGCACTAGCCTAGCCCTAGCACTAGCTCTAGCCTAGCAACACTATCATTAGCTCTAGCCTAGCACTAGCTCTAGCCTAGCACTAGAACTAGCAATAGCCTAGCTCTAGCACTAGCCTAGCACTAGCCTGGTGCTAGAAGATGAGTGTGTTGTGGCGAATACACTGTGTATAGAAGCTGCTATTCACAGTATGCTTCAGACAAATATGCATTGTTTACCAAATTTGGCTTTGCTTTGAATTCAATAAGCAGTTAATTATGTTTTTAAGATATGGTATAATTAAGTTACAGATTAAATAACATGGTTCCGTCTCATCATTTCCTGTTGCTTTTTTGTTATGGCTGTCTCCTCTTTGTAAACAAGTGTCACATGCATCGAGTACGCCAAAATTAGCTTGACGTGAGTTTGCAGACCATATTTGTTTATAAGTGTACAGAGGCTATAGGGCAATAAGGTCTAACCTCTACTGTACTGAATTTATAAATGAAGGCCCTAAATTACCAAATTGTAGAGACCATGATAGGCAAACCTGTTGCTCTTCCTTGTTGTACTGTGATGAGAAGGATCAGGTCAGACACAACACTGTTGTGACATGCAGGGAGATGACAGACATGGTGTAATCAGTCCAGGTAGATACCTTCTTTCTTAGGGACTGCTGACATATTCTGCATAACAAAGTACTGGTATCATAGCGGTTAAAGCACTCATTTATCACCACATTATTTTCATGTCTTCAGCATGTCATTTCCAGGTTAATATTGCCTGATATATGAAATTCCATCTCAACTGTCATGGGTTTGTTTGGAGGGATTAAAGATATCCCAGAGTAACCACAGAGGCTGTGCACCCAGGGTTCCCAATGGCCAGGGGTGGGGAAGATGGAAACAGGACTCTGGGAAAATAAACTGCAGGATGTGATCCTCACACACAGCATAAGCCTTGGTAAAATATCTCAGCCTAAAGAGATTGGTTCCTACCTGCAAGTGTGACATTTCTTTTAAAATAAAATTAAAAGATACAGCAAGCAACTACATGGCATGACAATATGAAATGAATAATGTGCGTATGTGATGCATACACACCTTGAAGCACACAGAGTGCTGGCATCTGAGTGCTATTCAGTCAGATAAAAAAAGTACATTTCATAAAGGTGTTTTAATAGCTCAAAGCCACAATATGTTTTCACATGAACACACACATGAACATTGACAGACTCGCTGGCATAGTGTTACTTATAAATTTCATTTAACTACCTTTATTCATACCTTTACACCACCAGGATTCAGCTGTTCCTCAAGTCAGGATGGAATTGGACAACAAATGTTATACGATTGCTGGCTGTTCAAAATGTAACAATGTACAAAAGGACATCAGGAGAATTCAAACAAATGCAAAGCTAATTAAAATAGACAGTAATTCTTACAGCACGTCTTTCGCATCTTTTGTTACTGGCAATTGGGTTGTACTGATTGTTCATTGTGTGTTTGTTGAAATGTGCATGCCCCTCTTGGCCAAAACACTTGAAAAATAGATTTAAAACCTCAAAGAGACCATACCTGGTTCAATAAAGGTTAAAAACAAAAATGAAAGAAGCTTTTTGGTGAATGTTTGGTAACTAAAAATATAAATCATCATAAACAGTCTGTGTTGGCAAGTTGAGAATGTGTCACAGGGCAGCGCTGGGAGAATGAGAACTGGGAGGCTCAGTGAGGTGGACAGAGCTGATAAAGCTGGATTGTCTGGCCTTAATCAGAGCCAGATGTGGTCAGGCCCTCGCCATGGTGGTCCGACCACATCTGCTGCGTCAGGGGGAGAGAGGGAGAAGGGGAGGGGCCACAGCTGGGTGACCTCTGACCCAGAGAAAGGAACCACGAGCCAAGGCTGACAGCTGCCATAGACGAGGCAGGCGACCTGCCTGTGCTGTTTACCACTCTGCTCAAACGTTGGATAGAAGTCCAGCCTCACCATTTCCTACATTTTGCAATAATAAGACAAAACAAGTACAGCAGTAATAAAAAGTGTTGATGACAACTTTGTATACTCTTGGCTTTCTCTCAGCTGGCTCCATGAGGTATAGTGTCCACCTGGAATGCTTTCAAAAGAATAGCTGTGTTAATTCATGTGTGTAAAAGATTTCCTTCTTAACGCGTTTAAGTTCAGTTGTGTTGGTAAGAAGATTCAACTAAGAATAGATAAATCAAAGCTTTAAGATGTTTAAGAAGTTCAGCCAAACTCTGTTCTGCTACTAGGTTTCCTCTGCCATCAGCGCTATGACTGACACAGGAAAGGAAGACCCATCGTTTAATCTGATTATTGGAGGATGGCGGTATTTATTAGCCCAAGAAATCTCCAAATAATTCAACACAGCTAACAACTCACGCTGTACAGAGTTCATGTAGCAGACACATCTCAGCATCAGCTGTTCAAAGGATACTGTGTCAATAAGATGCTCATGGTTGAATTGCTTCAAAGTAATAATTGAAGACCAGTAAGAAGGCTTGGGTTAAGAAACGTGAGCAATGGACAAACGCCACGTCTTTTTGAGACACACAGGAGGTGAATGGACGATCTCTGCTGAAGCATGGAGGAGGTGTGGCGGTATGGGGGTGCATGCTGTTGACACTATATGAAGGATTTATTTATAATTCAAGACAGTCAATCAGCATGGCTACCACAGCATTAAGCAGTGACACGCCATCCCATCTGGACTGTGCTTAGCGGGACCATTATTTGTTGTTCAACAGGACAATGACCCAGAACAGTCTTCCAGGCTGTGTAAGAGCTATGAAGGAGAGACAGAGTGCTGCATCAGATGACCTGGCCCAACTGAGATGGTTTGGGATGAGTCGGACCGCAGAGTGACTGAAATGCAGCCAGCAAGTGCTCAGCATATGGACTGTTGGAGAAGTGTTCCTAGTGACTGTGAAGCAAGCTGAAAAAATGCCACGATTAATTGGCTATATATAACTATAACTGTATATATATTTATAGAAACACTTGGTTATAAATAGTTCTATATGTTATTTAAAATTTGTAATGCCTTTAATATTATTTGCATTTGTATTGTTTAAAATATGTTAAACCAGATAGGACTGGTAATGTTGGCAAAAGATTGCAAACTACTGTGTCACATTGGTTAGGAAAATAGGCATGGTAAGGAATTCAGCATGCATATATATCTATGCCAAATAGAGTTCATCATGTAATGATGAGAAGTTTATTCATTAGAACAATCAGTCATGGTAGTTGACTAATTTGACCTGCTGTTAAGATATGTTGTTGTCACATTGCACCGAATGGCTACATACAGATATCAATTACATATTTGTTCTGGTTTGTTCTGGTTTCTGTTTTAATAGAAACACAATATGGAACAAAAGTACTACAATTCCTTTTTACTTTCAGGTTAGATATGTGTTCTAATTCAGATTCTCATTTAGACATTTACCAATACACAATGAGACACATTGCAAGTGTGCTGGTAGGAGTTAGATATTATAGGTTCATACTAAAGCCCTTCTGGCCATAAGACCCCCCCCCCCCCCCCATCACCCCCACCCCCCACCCACCCCAAATGTGGTCA
>JAODOY010000009.1:2380293-2400517 GCA_025399855.1 Forbesichthys papilliferus | reverse complement strand
AATGTGGTCACATGAGCAACTTCTCGTCCATGAAAATACTGAAATAAAAATAGGAAAATTGAGCATCCATACTAATGTACACACATTTTATTATTAAAGGTTAAAAAATGTCTTTTAAAAGATAATTTCACAAATGTGAAATAATCTCTTAGGCCACCTTAAAGCCTCTTGTTACCTTCAGGTCCTGACCCCACAGTGAGAAGCACTAAGCATGAAGAGATAACCAGAACACAATGGCTTCTAGAAGGAGCCAAGAAGACCTGCACACAAGGCCCTAGTAAAGCTGTCACTGTGTCAGGTGAACAGGCTGACTTTATCTACGCGTCCACCATTAAACCCTGAGGCAGACACTGTAATGTGATTGATGTGCAGGCTTGTAGTTCTGCCAAGCCTGCGGCAATTAATAGATCATGGACCATCACAGATGTTTGTCTGTTTGACATGTCACTAGCAAATCAGAAAACTGTGATGATTTGAATGTTTAAAAGGGAAAGTGAAGATGGTAGCTACATGTATGGTGAGCCTTCACTCAGCTTCATGTGATGTGAATGCTAATCCGCAGTACAAGCAGTCTTTTATTCATTTGGACAAGTGACATTGATAGTCCGTGAGAGGTAAATTAGGCCTTCCATCGCCTCCACATAAGGTGATGCTCATCACTGTATTTTGTCATGATGACAGCACCTCCCAGGCAGGGGTGTCGCCTACCTTACAAGATCATACATCACAACAGTTTGAAAGTTGCTTGGCTTTCTTTCTCTCCTCACTCTAAAAGTTCACATTCCAGTCAACTGTCCAAGCCCCTGTGGTTAAAAAATATGGCTGAATATAAACGGTTTTAAAGCATCCCTTTCAGAGGCAATAAAGAAATTAAACAGGCTTCCTGTTTAATATCCTGAAGGCCTATATCGGCAGTTAATGTAATTACAGCAGTTACTCTCACCAGTACACTGACATTATAAACTGATAGCTATTGTCACTGTTAGACAGGTTCAGTTTCAGGTTTGGCTTACTTTATGTGTATGCAAATTTGATTTGCTGTAGAGTCGGCGAGTCATTGTATATCTCGACATGTTATTAAAAACACAACAGAATCCCTCAAGGTTCCAAACAACACAATCAGACACAGAAGAAATGTGCATGTTTTGCATATTTCATCAATAGCCCTCGAGATCACACCACATTTCAATCATTATCACGTAGGTTTCTTTCATAGCTTGATGGATACGGAGGGCGTGCAGTCAAACGTAACTCCCTATATTCCAGGGTTGTGCAGTGCGGTGATAGGGGTTAGTAGTCATCACCACAGCAGGGAGAGCGCTATCTCCTGCACTCGATGATGGACAAGCCATAAAAAAAAAGATTTATCTGTCCTCACTTCCCCAGAGACGAAGAAAATGCAGAGTGAGGTATCGCCGCGTTGCCCCGTTTCCATGGTTTCACAGCTTCAGGTGCTTCATATTTCCTTCTCCGCACCCCTTCATTTTACCACAGTGAAGGCCTGCATTTATCGAGCGAAAAGAAGCTAAATCATTTCTTGCACTCGAGCTAGGGGACGGAATGCCAAGGGTGATATTGTGCACACTTGTGCTTGTGTGCACATGTTTACACTCTATACCCAACGACGCTCTCTTACTCAAGTGTACGATTGTGTTAGTTAGATTACTTACTTTGTACTTTGCATTTGTAACCTAATATACTTTTTTATCAAATTAAAGTTTACAGTGTAATGCAGGACTTGATGTTTTGTTGTCATTGTCGTATATGAGCAATACAAGGCCAACCAGATGCAGATGCAGTCTTGTCACTATAGGTATCGGTATGAACTATTTTTCCTTTATTTACCAAGCAAGATTTAAAGCCATCTTACCTGCAAACTACTTTGGCACACGTCCTTATGCAGCATTCTCAGTCACGTGGAATGTATCTGTAGTTATTTTTAACAGCTTTGCTATTTTGGGTTTGGATTTGCAGGAGTAAAACATTATATACATCTCTCACAAAAGGCATTGATGAACTGGTGGAGGACAAGAGAAATGATTACTCAGGAAACAGTATATTTCTAAGCATAATTTCCTATCCTGTATTAACCCTTTGTCACCCTGAATGTATTCACTATCGCCTTTGAAGAACCTGTTTCCATAAGCATTTGATCTGAGGGGTGTGATCGTGGTGTTATGTACTTTATCTTGTGTCGTTCAAACAGGCTTAAAGAAGCGAAACAAAGATTGTATTCTTTCCTTTGTTTAAACATAGTATTAGTACAATCTACAGTGTATTTATTGGCCAGAGGGGAGAGTGAAGTTAAAATGGATGGTCATTCCATACATTTGTTGTTTGTGCTACAGTCAATTCACATCAAATAAGTTATCCTTAAAAAAGGCAAATAACAACATAAGCCATTTTGTTGTGACAAAGGACAAACGTGATTCTGTTTAGATATTCTGACATTGCAAAACTACCCTAATAAAAAAAAGTTTCAAAAGACTTTTCGAGGGCATATTTATATCAGATCATGCAGTTTCAGTAATAAATGCAGTTAACTCTTGAGCTATTATAGCACATACAGCAATAAATCTTGAGAGCAAGAATGAATGGATGTCAGTGCAAGCTAATTGCATAGCAACATTATACTGACAATGTTTTGCTCTGTTTTAACCAATACATTTCTGTAATATTAGGGCCATTAAGGCCATAATAATGTGGAACACATCTCCGTTTGTCCTGCTTTATTGAGTTTTTATAGTAAAACAGCAAAAGGGTTTGGTTTGTTTGCGTTCTCATAATGCAGTGACGGACATCTTATTTTATTTTATTGTAAGGGTGGATGATGTGAATTTGACATGTTGAGGTTTTCATGATTTACAGTTCCTTCATGGCTTTCTCTTAACAGCCTGTATAACTGTCCCTGTAAAATTATTGACTACCTGCCAGAGGACACTACTGATATGACATATATAGCCTTCTTTTATGGAGATGTCTTCATAAGTAGAAATATGAAAGCAGTTCAACAAATGTCCCTCATGAATAAAGGACCATTTGATTCTTCACTTTTTTTATTCCTTTGTCATAGGGACTCTCCAATAAGTGGATAACAAATAATTTGATGTTACATAACACTTTCTATCACAAAAGTGATAGAAAGAAGCCATGTGTCCATCCTTCGATGCTCAGGAATTTCCTGTTGGGATATCCCCTTCTGTTGACCTCTAAGGGGAAAATCAGAGATTGAAGAGAGGGGAAAAGTGAGCGTCTAACTGGCATTGGTCAGTGGGTGTTTCTTTCTGTGGGGTGTAGTTGATGAGTGGTGCGCAATGTGACCTATTGAGCAACAGACGGACAGCGCATTAGCGGGCAGAGTGGCTGGAAAAAGGCTCTTTCTCCATTGTTCTCCCCGTGTCACTCCCTGCCATGCATCAGTGGGGGCAGGTGCTGCCGGGTGTGAAAATAGGAAGATGCTTAGACAGGCTTGGCTGATATCCAATGCTCTCCTGACATGTGACAATACTCCACTCTCACCCCAGCACAAAGGGGATGCCCAAAGAGAGAGCAGGTCACTTACAAAAATCTGATCGAGACTTTGTGTCTTGCTCAAACAGGAAAGCTCCGCACAACCTTTGGACCTGAAATGGATATGTGCTGGAAAGAGCTGGCCATCTCCTTTTTCTTTGTTTTGTATGTTTTCCATAGAAGAAATACCACATTGATAACAGCTGTGTCTATGTTGATCTGATAACAATAGAATAATGTGCTTTATGATTTGTGACATGTGCATTCTACTTCATTTAAGTTCAATAAATAAAAGTTTAGAAAATGTGTTTGCTGTAATCATTTTATAAAGTCAGAATAGACACAGAATTGTACACACCGATTAATCGCAGATAACTTAAATATGAAAGCAATTCATAATGAAGTGTGTGTAAATGCTCTTACCATTCATATACCGCATATTTGGTTGATTGTCAGTGCGGAGTCTTGTGTTCACTGTGACCAGGCATATGATGTGCTGCTGCTGGAAACTAAAAAAGAGTCATTTCTTTATCAAAGTCTGTCTGATTATGTTCCACAAGATTTCCTGAGAGGATGTTATGAGTGTCTGCAAGTTCAGCAGCCAGTGATAAATGCTGTCACTTCTTCTGGATGACTTCATATGATGGCCCCAAGGCCTGACCTACGCTCCAGTAAGTGTGAGCAGTAGGATGCACAGGGCTAGCTTGCAGGATGGTATACGTGGCTGTTAGGTTCACACTTTCCATCACTGGACCCTTTTCCTGATTAAACACTCAAGTCTTGACTTACTGTAAGGGGAAGTCCAACATTCCTTTCGGTGTCTGCTGTTTTACGTTTTGGAGGCGTGGGACCATATTGCTCCACAGAAACAATTAAATCTATCATCATGTGAAGTTGCAGCCCATTAGAAGAGACATTAGCATTACTGCAATATGAATGCAGTCTGTCCACACACACATGCATGTGCATACTATATACTGTATGTATTTCTGTTGGATGTGAAAAATGTTTCCCCGGCAACAATGTATGTCACAGCTTTAAGAAGTATAAAACCCCTCTATGCTTTGTATGTTTGTTTTCACTGTGAATCTAGCCCCCACTCCACAATTGGTTGACTGGGATTAGATTTCCTGCAGTGTAAGGAAAGCCATGGCAGGAATTTGTAAAAAGCCCCGATGCAGGGCACAGATTACTCAGGAAATGTATGCATGTTTCCCACCTCTCTGGTTGCTATTTTACAGATGTTTTGGTGGAAACTTTAGACAGAATCATAAGTCATGCAACTTGTACATATCTGACTGTAACTTTGATTACAGGATTGTGATTACAGTAATGTACCGCATGTTTTACCCTCATTGCTTTTGCCGCTGATACAGTGCAGATCCGAAATGCTTACATGCTTACAATTATACAGTGTTCCTTACACATTCTACATGATAATTCTGCTTTTATCAATTACTTTGCTTTGGAATTGAATCACTTACTGTAAAGTCCAGGGTGGTACATAGATCCCAGGCGTGAAGGGGTTAATTGCAATATGGCCCACATGAGGGCTGCATAGCCCACTCATCGTTTTACCTCTTCTCAAAGGCTTGTATCTTCGTGGAGCTCTTCATTAGTTTGACCTCAACTAGAGACATTAGAGATAGTGTGTGTGGGAGTGTGTGCGTGCTTGTGTGTGTGTGTGTGTGTGTGTGTGTATGTACTTTACCTATGTGCATGCACACACTCACACAGTAGTATGTTTGTGTGTACATAATATTGTACGCATGGTGTGTGTGTGTGTGTGTGTGTGCATGTGCGTGCATGCGTGTGTGTGTGTGTCTCCCTCTTATTTTTCCTTGTACTTTATCTCCTCTGTCAGTGCTGGGGAGATTGTGGGCTGAGTACATTTTCCCGATGCCAGGGGGGCCGTGGCCATTGTTCTAGCTCCTAAAGGCATTTAGCAGAACTCTCGCTGATGGACGACACTACTGATTCGCCTGTGGCTTCCTGTTCAGACGCAGGCAGAACTCACAGTTCAGCTCTCTGCACTTATCGCGCTTGTCACCGTCAGAGCCGGGAGAGAAGAAAGGCCCGGGCGGGGGTATTGTGTAAGAGCAAGAGAGCGCTTGTTCCTCCGTGTCTTTTGTTTGACAGAAAGCCAACAAATGATTTTCATTAGACGTTTTTATTGTTGTGTATTTCACATTGTCATAAGCGTATATACAAAATGATTGTGTGTGTATTACGTACTGTGGATGCTAAAATGGCACTTTCATTACAAATCTCTGTCTCTCTCCCTGTTTGGACACGACGAGACACAAGATTGTTGCTGAAGATAAGATAAGAATGTAGCAGTCGCCTGCTCTCGGTGCAGGAGGAGGAAATGCCTATCTGATGGGATTTATTTTCTCATTGGATTTGAATGTAGGGTACAGACTTTTCACATTGAACATTTCCAGGATCGGGGCTTTCAAACTTGTATCATCGTACACTTTTCTCTGTTAGGTGTTTTATTCATTGATATATACCTATGTACTGTACTACTGTAATTAAACTAATATGGCATTGCATGTGAATGTGGGTCATATTGTTTAGTGTTTAGTGTCAGCAACATTTTAGGTTAAGAAAGCTTCAATCAAATGAAGAAAATAACCAAAGTACAGTATATGGACAAATTGTGACAACAACTATTATCAATGTAACAGGCTGTTGGCTCATAAGGTGGAATCAATACTCCACATATCAGGGTTCCTAGTAAACAATACATTTTACTGGAAGTTACGCACTGATAGACTTCAAAGATAACAAATTAGGTCCATGTGCAAAATACTTCAAACCCTGACTGGAAAATACTTATCCATTGCTGGCTACATTCAAGTTGTAAGCTCATATTTATGTTTTAGGCTTATATTTACTTTAATAATCCATCAATAAACAGGCTAGAAGAGAACAGCCAAATCTTTTACCCTTCTATACCCTCATCAGCTCTGAAGCTGCAGTTAATCTTGGTAATACCTCCACAGCTGGTGGAGGTGAGGGTCCTATTTGCACCCCCTCTCAGCACTACCACCACTGTATTGATAAATAGCAGACCCCCCCTTTCCCCCACACACACAAACACCTTATTTGTGCATTCAGAGTAAAAGGAGAAGAATTTTCACTTGTGCATTCCTGGTCAGATCGGTGATGCAGTGGAAGTTATGACAAAAATGTGGGGAGGGAAATGAAGCTTCGAATATCTTAAATGTGAAAATATAATGCCAGGACATTTTCAGACTTTCTAGTATAGCCTTTTTCAAATAAAGGAGTCTTTCGTAATCATTCTGTATCAGTTACGTCCGTCAGACACCTATATCACTGTCGCTCAGTGTTGTTTGCTTTCATTTACAGTGTCAACATTTCCTGTAGGCCACAATCAGGACTGCATGAGTCCCTCTCAGTTGCGGTGCTAAATACCAGAAAGCCGCCAAACAGAAGCCGAGTTCAAGACATTTTAAGTGGACTGACGTACTGGACTCTTGACCTTACTGTCAACCAGTTGTCGTGTGCCATATGTGGGCCCTCTTCTCCAGCCACGGCAAATCCATTTTTGAGAAAGTGCATGGACAAGAGGTCAGCGGCTGTTGTTCCATAGGTCAAATAAAGTGTGTGACCTCCGCATTGTTGACGGACAGCTGCTTCACTACATACGGCCCGACGTGCTGCCCGGGTTTTAAAACGTAAAAAGAAAAGGCATGTAACCTCCTAAATAATATGCAGTCCTCCATTCAGTGCCAGGTGGCTGGAGTGCAACTGGAGGGGTACTGCAACGCAGCAAGCACTGCTAACCCTTTCATGTGTCCCCGTACGACATGCACGCTGCAATCCAACCGCCTGTTATGAGCATGAAGTAAACAAACCATTAGGTCATCATTAATCACTGGCGTGTCTGGGACTGAGGGCCGAGAGCCCGCCGGTCTGTTGGCCTCCTGTTGCCCGCAGCACCTTCGCTCCTTGGTTCCTATGTGTAAGACCATTATTCAAATTGTTGCTCAATTAAGATAAGGCAAAATGACTCTCTCTGTCTCTACCTTTGATGTTCAGTGGATTTCTGCCAATTCTGATGTTGAGGAACAGACTGCAATAAGGCGGGTTGGGGGTTTGAGTGTGCTTTGATCTTGGCATCATAGAGTCATGTGGCGTTGTGGTTTTATTGAATATGTACGCAGGCCTTTTTACTCTGGGGTTAATTGCAGACCGAGCTCGCTTTCCAATGCTACATTTTACATCTCATTTGCTCCACTGGAAAGATAATATAACTTGTTGGCAGTTTGAGTAAGAACTGTATTTGCGTGTTTGTGTGTGTGTGTGTGTGTGTGTGTGTGTGCACGCATGCGTACTTTTGCATGCGTGCGAGCGTATGTGTGTAACTACAGCGTATCTGTGTATACAGCGGTTTATTTCTTCAGTACTGCATGCAGGTTCCTACAGCCCAGAGTGCTGAAATGTGTATGCAGTTCCTTCCCTTTATATGCTGATTCAGTGTAATACAACGTGTTTCCTGCTATAATTATATGAAAAACTCACTGTGGAATAGCCAGCGGGGCTAAGGCTCAATGTTGTTTGGCTCAGCCCATTAGAATATCTCATTCCATCGGAGAGGCGATAAGACAGGGTCATTGCGTTGCAATTTCCAGTTAAAGCTGCATAGGACAAACTTTTTACAATATGCTTTCCCAGCCCAAGTAATGCCAACAGCATAGAACGTGGTCATGTGTGCCTGTGATAGTGGTGTGAAATAAAGTGAAGAAATTATAAGAAGCATGTGTCAGAAACATTGTCACTATGGTAACATACACTGAATTCTGCTTCACTGCAGTCAACAGTTGTGCCTCAAATAACGTCTCCAAAAGCAGTAAAAGTGAAACACTAAAATGACGTTACGTTAGGTTCAAATCTTTTCACAATTCCCGACAAGATGGGTTCACCCCGTTTAGTTTTAATCTGCAGCCAGCGTCTCGGTTTGATTAGCAACAACAGGAGAAAA
Source organism: Forbesichthys papilliferus (assembly GCA_025399855.1). NCBI lineage: Eukaryota > Metazoa > Chordata > Actinopteri > Percopsiformes > Amblyopsidae > Forbesichthys > Forbesichthys papilliferus. The sequence goes on along the minus strand of JAODOY010000009.1, from coordinate 2,391,996 downwards.
ACACGTGTTCCTAAATGTTTTTGATTACGCTGATCATTTACATAACTAACTAATAGCTCATTTTCATTTTCATTTGTGCATTTCTTTTGCTTTTTCATTTTTGTGTGCAGCTGAGCTCACATACAGACCAACTACTGTCCCTCCCTTATTCCCTTTGTCCTCAGGTTCACGTATTTGCCTGACTTGTCACTGTAAACACTGTGGTGGAAACATCAGAGGGTTGTGGATTTGGGCTGTTTATATGAGCAGAGAGCTTGGAGATGGAACAGAGATATGAGCACTAATCTGTGATAGGAGCCACCGCTCCATCGCTGCTGTTCGCCATCACACACACACACACACACACACACCATCTGGCTGCCTCTTGCCTGACAGGGAAGACCTCACACCTGCTCATCTCACAGAAAACCCACGGACAAGTATTGGTACCACCAATATTGTTAAGCTGCAATACAATGATCACAGTCATTTTAAACTGTATGCCATTACTTTATTTTGCAATTTTGTACGACTGTATTTGTTTGAAGTGCTTGTAGATTTTAGTGAACGTGATAACATGATGGCTGAACAAACAGTAAACTATTTTTATTTTATTTTACAAAACCTCCCACCTTCACTGAAGTGTACATTGAAGTTTCACAAACAGATAATAACTGGAAAGACCAGTTTATTTTTGTTATCAGCTCTGAATACAACTGAAGCACTTCCCTCCAACAGTGAGAATGTGTGATGTTGACCATCGACTTTAGATTACTAACAGCTAATTTACTACTTGAATGTTGCTCTCATAGTGCCAAGGCATGAAAAGGGGATGGGAGAGTAAATAACGTACATCTTAATTGCCTGTTTCAAGTTTGAATGTTTAAACAAATATAAAGGACTGCATATTGCCTCTCAACCAATCATATCCCCTTACACCTCCATTATTTCTTGTGGGTGGCTTTTGTTTTTTACTATTACCCAGCATTTTATGCATAGGCCTGCTGGTGTGCTTAATTTATACCTTCTTGAGAATTGAAACATTCTTCTGTTTGAACATTTAGTGGCTTTTTATAGACTCCAATTCCTTTTCCTGTGAGTTTTGAATAACCTTTTACGACAGTTAGCAAATTACTTAGCTGACTCAAGAGTAAACAATGAGGTGCTGAAATAGACCATCAAGAGGAAGAGTTTTGCTCCAAAGGTTCAAAGGTCATTCTGTCCACTGACGCTGTGGTGCTGCAAACTAAACAGACATTTAAGACACAACAAGTATTATAGAAAATAAAAATTACCTAATTAGTTTACTAATTACATTTTTATTATGTGATTTTATTTTCTTGTTGATTTTGAATGTTGGCAAACCTATGCATTCTTCAGATTGATCTAGACTTGCAAAATGTTTATATTATGACATAATCATCAAATGTGCCTTTTATTCTTCCCCCTGATGTTTACATTTTGCACATCTACATTCTCAAACAACATATCACTCAATAAAACAGGACATGTGTCCATTTGGGGTTAACAGCACAAACTAAATAGGATCCACATGATGAATATACTGTATGTTGTCCATCTGGACATAATTCCTATTGAATCATTTGAAACAGGCATCTCTCCAGTCTTACTGGGAAGAATATTGTAATAGTTGTGGCTTTTTGCAAATGTTTTTCTTCCACTTTAGGTTTCATTGCCTAAATGTTGCCTCACATCCTCCTGCATTGTACAATGTGCGTGCTTGTGTGTTTGAATGACATGCGTGTGTGTGTTCCCGTGCATGTGTGGATATGTAAGGTTCTGAGACTCAGCAGGTCCTGCATGCTTCTTCATGTTCCTGTTGGTAGGGCCGATCCTTACGTGAGGCATCAGACTTACACACTTGAGCAATACAAGTATCACCTCAACAAATCTGCCTCTTATACTCTCATGTCCTCCATCTGTCTCAAGCACACGCACACACACACTATTGTTACAACACACTGCAGATTAGGTTTAATTATGGAGAAGGATGTACACATTAAGGTAGATTAGTTTGATTATTTGTTTTTTATTTGCTCTGTGGATTTTCAAAGACTGACTGAAAGTAACTATGGTCTTGCTGCATGTTAAGTAAATGCATGGAACTGGATATGGGATTTGAGTGTGGCAACCATTCTTTGTGCATCGCAAAATGACTTTCCAATATAAGACTGTCCTTTTGTTACATGCTTATTTGAGGTGGTCATCTAAATCATCTAATTTCAACAATGTGATACAGATTTGTGAATAACCAAATAGACATATTACAGTATAATTTATTTTACTTACTTTATTTACTTTAGTTTACTTAATAGTTTTATCAAAGCCTTTACCATTGAGTGAATTGCTCAATTTTAAATTAAAAAATCGTCGTTCCTCTTCTGAACTTCAAGACTCAACATAATCTGAATATTTGGCAGTTACAGAGAGACCGAGAAGTGTGTGTGTGTGTGTGTGTGTGTGTGTGTGTGGGGGGGGGGGGGGGGGGGGGGGGTTGTGGTGGTCTTGCTCCAAAACCCTAGTGGATCTGCATGCACGGTCAAAATCACAACCGGAAAAAAATGTACACAAGCAGCCTCCTCGCTTCATCATCGCTCAACATTATGATCTGGCCAAATGCTAAAAGCCTGTATGCCTAGATGGCTGTACCTCTGTATGCAGTTTAGCGCCTCCACACAGACACAAACGCTGCTCACTGCTGGTACAAAACATTATTGTTGCTATTACACAGATATATTGTGTTTACTGCTCAGTCCAATCTATCAATGTCTGCTCCACTCATTCCATCTGGTTGGAAGGACTAAATGCTTTGGAGTTGTGTTGGGTCACTTCCAGCAGTGAGACAATGTACCAGACATTGGAGTTATATGGGCCTGAGGATATTAGAGATAGGGCTGGTTTTGGGGGTAACAGAGCATTATTTCAATGCACATTAACAGTTGTGTGTGTGTGCGTGTGTGTGTGTGTAAATTTGTATGTGTGCACACATGCAAATATGTAGGCAATGTTTTAAATATAATAATCCCTACCTTTAATTTTAGGTACACACTGCATTAGCATGTTTGGGGGATTTTAATTGTATTTTTCAGAAATGTAAAAATGTTCTGTCAGGATTTTAGATTTTAGGGATTATTCATAATTTATTTTTTATTGTATGCTGACAATGGGTCATAAAAAAAACTTTTTAAGGTGTACATTTTTACATTTGGTATCCTACCTCACATAAGTATGCTTTCTTTAACAATAATAATAATAATAATAATAATAATAATAATAATAATAATAATTACATTATGTTTTTACTTTATTTTAGAGGTTTATGTAAAAATTCTGCCTCATTTAATTTAAAACAACATTATTTTGTCAATAAACAACTATATAGGCCACATTTTTGGATAGTCTAATGCTATTATATGTCAGTATCTGCTGTTGATGTTTTTATAGCCTAGTGGCCGCCTTACACCATAAAATGAGATGGGACCACGAAAGACACAGACAACTGCTACTGTGGCTCAAATAGCAATAGCAGGACAGCTTTGAAGTGGTCCTATCATGTCACATGCTGCAGAGTTCAAGTTTGTTCAGTTTACACCCGTCCAGTAGCAGTCATCTGGAAACTAAAACATCTAGTGATCTACCACGTTTATACTCGAAAGTTTAATTTCCTGTAAGCATGACCAACGCCGTGGGTATTTATGTTTAAAACCGAATTTACTAGTCGCCTTTGTTTCGATTTTCAAATAAACATGTAAACATAGGCTACTGATAAATAAATGTAATGTGATCAGTAATTTATTATTATTCATATCGAATTCGTCCAAATGTCCCAGTGCTTGATGAACAAAGTACGGCCTCCTTCCATATTCTTTTTTCAATTACAATGCATCGCAGATATAAAGAATAGATTGTAAAAATTAAAGTGTAAAGTATAGCAAGCCCATTAGACTATACATGTCTATATATGGTTTCAAATATCTCTCAAAAAATTATAACTGACAATGCGTTTCTCCGCTTGCAAAATTAAGACATATAAATGCATCTAAATATAGGTGATATTATAATATAATTTTAGTCCGCCATAGCGCCAACAAGCATAGACAGTGTTGGTGTAGAGGTTTCGAAGGCTCTCAGGTTATCCGTAGCCTATACGGCCAGATGCCCAGGTCTAAACTCACACTAACTCATTATTCAACATTTTTGTTTATTTTTTAGTTTACATAAATGTCGGATAAATCGTAGCATATTATAAAATAAATATACGTTATGTATATGTATAGTTTGTTGTGTTAGATATTGGATTGCCTTGTTAAAACCAAAACAGACTCTGACCTCTTTAAGCCCGTTTGTCTTTGCGATAAGACAATGCGAATGTAATGTGAAGATACACGAAATCTCTATTATCTGTAAAGACAATACTGGACCTCCAATTTCACTCGGTTTGACGGCAGAGCAATGCTTGCGTATGGAGCTCCAATTAGAAACAGATGGCGCTGCGAGTTCGCGGCCTTGTACGCCGGAAGAACTGAGCAGAAACATTTTGTTTTTTAATTGAGCATTCATACAGGTGCATGCACACAGTATTCGTGGCCACATTAAAACGGATTTAAAATACATATGTGTGGACCAATGCGCTAGTGTCAAAACAGCAACTGTGTGTTATGAGACATGATGTGATTGATATAGGCCTACCTAAAACAGGCGACATGTTTCTGTAAACACACAATCCTGACAAGACTGCACCTAAAAATGCATGTCATCAGCCGTATAGGCCTATAGCCAAATGTTGACGTACGTGTGTAAGAAAATATAATATTAAACTTTGAACGAATTATAATTATATGTAAGGCATATGATTTTGTACGGAACAATCGTTTTATAACGATACATCAAAATAGTAGCTGGACAGTATAGTGGAACACTGTAACCATAAAGCATGCATGTAAACTTGCACAAACGAGATGAACTAATGGATTAGGCTACCTGACACATTGTTGTCATGCGTCATCGAGGACGCACTTGGGCGGGGCAAAGAAAACAGAGAAAATAAATTACATTACATTAAATTGAACGGTGTTCATCAGACCCGACATTGCAATTGATTACCTAGCCTACTATTGAACAAATTGAACACACCTGAATCTAGTTATTTAGTATGATGATGATGATGATGATGATGATGATGATGATGATAAGTTAAACATCGACAAACTATTTAAATGAGCCAGGGCCTGTAACTGAGAAAACGATTAAACGAAGATACAAAAAAGAAGCAGTAAAAAAGAAAAATAATAGAAAAAGCATGGTCAACGAAAATTGAACTTCGCAAACATCTCGATAATAACGATATTGTTTTAATATTGAGCAAAATAGCATGTATTTGATCCTAGGCGATTAGTAAAAGTGTGTGAAAGTGCAAGTGTTTGCTGACGCAAATGCAAGGTTTATTAGCTACTTTATGGAATGTAACGATCCAAGTAAATGTCGAGCTAAAGAACGTCTCAAATCTCAAAATAGTATAGTCCATAAGGAGTCTAAAGACAACGTAAAAGTGTATCTTTATATGTATATAAATATAGCATGGAATGTTTAGCACTAGGTATACGATAGTCATATGTACATATACTTTTTTTTCTCGCAATCTCCGTACAGGCTCCTGTAATATTTTTGATATCTTTCTGGCGACCGACATATTCCTCCTTGACCCTGTCTGGCACTTTGCTTTTTCCGTCGCATGAAAAACGATGCCAGAGCTCTGATTGAATTTTATTCCTTCCTGACCTGCTCTATTCTGCAAGGGCGCCATTAATCTTTGGTCTAACATGACGTTTGTTTATTAGACCAACTTGAGAAAGGATCTAATGACTTTAATGAGCCTGATTACAGAGTTTGGAATGTGAAAAATGCTCTGGAATACAATATTGATACAAAGTTGCATTGAACTTTATTTATGTATTTATTTATTTATTTATTTATAAATTTCTAAAAACATATTTGTTATCTCCTTGTGTGTATTTTTGGTTTGTCTAAAAAAATTAAGGATTTACGTTTCATGACAATGAATGTATGAGGCAGTTATTATTCATGGTAATAACTTTTCTGGTAAAATAAAGGTTGAACATTTTTTTATTACGTTTAATAATAATGGGCTAATGATTTAGTTTTAAATCAACATTGTGTTAAAGCATATAGGCCTACCCGAGCAAAAAGAGCTGGTGTATGGTAACCTAATTTATATCTGAAATTGAAAGACCTGCCGCATCCTTCGTCCATCTGTGTTAAAAGGAAAATAAGTGGTTAAAGTTTGATACAATTAGATTAAATCTAAATGCATCGCTGGCATTTACACGTAATATAGGCCTAGTATTCATGGTCGCCAGCTGCAATGTTTGTAAACTGCATTATTGTTATTAATAGAATTAGTAATGTTGGTATATTGCTATTATTATGTAGACTATTTATTATACAATTGATAGAGATCAGTTAACATATTGTCACACAATTTACCTACACTTAAAAAAAGTATGTCCTTGTTCCGCACGTGATATGTCGAGACATATCAGCAAAATACATTGTATATTTGCTTAACGAAAATGCAATAAATTACAGTAGGCCTATGTACCCATAGCCGTATATTCTTAGACTTTACATGTATTACCATTAGGAATTGTAAAAAGGCAATTCTGGGATATAAGATTTGTGTTTATTTATTAAATCAAAACAGAAAAATAATACTTATGATAAATGTGCTAATTGAGGTCAATGTTAAATATGATATTTGGAGGCATTTTATTTATTCTTATAGCTTTTAGGATCATAAAAGTTAAAGGCTATTGTGTGGACTATTTTTTTTCCTATGTGCAAAAACTATTTGAACAACTATTTATCCTTATTAATGTTCCTATTTATTTTTCTAGTGTCATGTCAAATTATATGGACTTCAAACTTATAACCTGTGCCAACGGGACAGTGTTTGGTATGCATGGTATGATATTAACTCTGGAATGTGCAAGTAAACACACATGGACATCCAAAACAAAGTTTTGCATTCACACAATATTATCAATAGGGATGACACCACTATAGGTTAAAAGTTATTCGGGTTAAGATGAGGTAATATAGTATGTTCTTTCTGACAGTACAAAATCGAGTAAATAAATGTATATAATTTAAATAGAGAACGCATTAGTATTATAAACAGAATTAGTTAGACATGTGCATGTCTCTGACCTCACGCTTTCCTAAAAAGAATGAAGACATATGCATTCGTTAGAGATTTAAACTAACAAGATTAGAAGACAACAATTAAGAGGGTAAGAGTACCAATAATATTTTTGAAACTCAAATATATACTTAGTCTGACTCAGACTTCGCTAAAAAAGAACTAATCTAATTTCAAAGTGTTTTATTGTGAAACATAACACAACAACTTTATACCTTTTTAAAAGCTTAATACTACGTATTTCGTATAAATGCCATACTAAAAACAGAGAAGATACTCTCAACTTGAAACTGTTTCATGTCTTGTAAAAATAAATGGCTCCACAAGCCACGTTATCAAATGTAGCCTATAGTAGTATTGTACGTTTCCTATAAGAAACCAGGCATAAATTTAGCTCACATAAAATGACAATTTATTAAACAAACAATGTAAATCCTTCAGAATACCATTCAACAAATAAAGATTTTTTTCAAATAGTACGGTGATATACACATGTTCCTTTTTATAATGGAACTTGGACAAATAAGGCAATTCAATTTAGAAACACTTTCTGGTGTTTGGTCCATAATGTCGGGCTACAGTTTCGAAATAAATTAATTTACACGTCATGATATGTCCATGAAATCTGGCATACCTCTTATCACATAAAGCCACAAAAAGCAAGGAGAGACTTACGTGTTAATTGCAGTAACACTGTTGTTTATAAACCAAGATCATGTCTTTTGTTCGAGTAGCTTATTGTCTCATGCTAGTCCATGGTAAAACAGGTGAGTGAAACAATTCGATGGATTAGTTCAGACTTGGAAACCGTGAAACATAGCCAAGTTTGGTCAGAACTTGCTGCAATCGTATACAAAAGCTCCCGGAGTGCGATAGATGGACTGGCTCGGGGGGAATGACATCTGACAGCTGTTATTCCCGTTTACAGGTGAATTATTCAAGCCAATTCTTTGCGACTCAAACATCTCTCGTACAGAGTGAAAGTTCTGCTGCTGTGCTGGGTAGGCTGTTCCCAGGTGGCCCAGGTCTCCGGCCTGGTTGAGGTACCATGAGGTAAGCCGCCCTTGGTGAGGATGGTGGCTCTCCTGTCCAGAGTTTAGATTTCCGTGGGCCAGAGAGGATGAGGTCGTAGTGATCGAGTAGTCTGGCAACGTCTCGTCCACGGTGGTACTTGGAGCGAGGTGGCTAGATCTCTCTCCGGCGTACAGACTCATGGCTTGCATATTGCAATGGTATGTTGCGTTCGAGGTAGTGGAGATAGAGTTTTGGTTACACGGTGAACTATAGACTGACGTCTGATTTGGAGAATAGTTTAAGGACAACGACGGTGTAATACCTGTCCTGGTGGATCCAATTGGGGCAAGCTCGGTGGTAGCTTGTGGGGATCCCCGCAGGGAGGTCATTATATTGTCCACGCTGAAGCCTTGTGTTGAGGCCTGGTTGTGGTGATGGTGCTCGGGGTTTTCCATGCCGATGGATCTATTAGAGGGGATGCTGTGGGGGCTTCCGCTGGACATGCTACTACTATCTGGGCTCTCGATTTTCGGCACTGCACTCAAGGAGGGAGAGTCAGCCTGCGGCGGGGTCACGTTCCCATTCTCCGTTTTAATATCCTGGACCCTCACAGGCTGGGAGCCTTGGGCTGTGTGCTCCTGCTCCCGGCCCTGTTGCCTCGATGGCGTGTCCTTCTGCAACCGATCTTCCTTTTCTTTCAGCGCGTCCTTCTTTTTGAACCGCCGTCTCCTTCTCAAGAAGCTGCCGTTTTCAAACATGTTGTATGAGTCTGGGTCCAGAGTCCAATAGCTCCCCTTTCCAGGCTTTTTGTCATCACGGGGTACTTTGACGAAGCACTCGTTCAGAGACAGGTTGTGCCTGATGCTGTTCTGCCAACCCTGCTTATTGTCGCGATAGAATGGGAACCTTTCCATAATAAACTGATATATCCCATTCAGGGTCACTTTCTTGTCAGGTGAGTTTTGGATAGCCATTGTAATGAGCGCAATATAACTGTACGGAGGCTTGACCATATCCTTCGGTTGGGGTTGTGGTGTGTATGGTCCATATGCCCGCGCCATGCTGGCTGGATATTGGTCGTGGGCCGCGTGAGAGTACATATTCATAGCTGCCGGCATCCCGGTGTATCCTCCACCAGCCGCGGCCCGGTAATAGCTTGGATCGCCGCTAATGTACGGCACTACGCCCAGTGAGTTGGGACTGGAGACCGAGTAACGTGCCTGCATTTCTTCTGTCCTTAGCTGCTTAACGCTGATCCGATGAAAATAACGCTCCAAAATACGCAGTCGGAGAACTCCACGTTTTCCTTCCGAGAGATGAGGCGCTCAAATCAGAGTTTCTTGAAGATATAAAAAGTTTTACCAACAATAGCGCAACAGGTTCTCAAGTGTTTAGGACGTTCCCATCTCTCATACGTTCTGAAACACACATTGAAAACTATCTGATCTTTGGGCATCCGTCACTACACAGGACTTTTGCGCAGTTAAATTCTTTCCTCCTTTTTGCTGCCAACGGAGCTCCGCCCAGAGAGTATACAGAGTCCTCCAATTGGAAATCAGGCAGCACTGAGAGCAGAAATGGAACAAGCGCCTGGCCACACACAAGGCTTTAGAAAAACGAGAGGAGGTGTTGGTAACTCCCAGCCCACTCCGGCCAAGACTTGAGATTTCAAAGCACATTCACGTAGGCTATATACACTATGGTCTGCTTATTGCGGTAGGCTTTGCAGGATGAAACGTGCAGATGCATTTAGAAACGCAAACCTTCAAATAATCCGCCAAAAAAGAAATACTTTTAAAAGTAGCCTATCTAAAATTCATAATGTATGTAGACCCACAAAGGTGGTTACTTTGTCAGTTTCCTCTAAAATGTTGATTATTGGGCTACACACCCATCTGTTGCTATAGATGAAGAAATAGAAGGTTGAATGGTGCATTATTAAAACAGTAAAAGCATAATTCTCGCTGACCTGAGGATTAAATTTCTATAGTCTATTTTCAATAAGAAATAGTAAAAATATGTTCCATATCAGTCAGTTAAAGCATACTGCTGGTTACAGCAACACGAGGAATCCTGTTATGTATGTCCTTATCCATAACAGCAGATCACCTGAAGATCAAAGCGCCACAGTGGGTGGTGCTTGCAATCTAACTAACGGTAATTAAGGATGGTGTGAGGTGTGAGAGTTTGCTCAATTCAAGTATAAAGAGTAAAAGACGTGCAACCAAATGGGCTGACACCTAACTTGATTTAGGGTTTCATTGGAATATTTTAAACCTTACTTTGTATGTATCTAATGCCTATATATTATGTCTGGATTACTTCTGTATTATGCAGTCTGCAACAATATTGTCGAACGTTTCTTCTAATGTAGATCTGGCGAGAGTTACAATTATGACAACAGCCTACGAAATTAATGATGTAACTTTTTCTAAAGATGCTGTTGAGTCTATCTGCTCAAATAAATAAAATAAAATAAGTATTATTTTATTTGTAAAATTACAAAAAGGAATTATAAAATACGTTTGTCTCTACTGGCCTACGTTTTACGCAACTTCTGAGAGCGAGAATCCATTAATTACAATTGTTAATGGTCATTGGGAGGCATACGGTCACAATATCGGTTTAATCCCCTTCATGTCGTCTTAATTAAATGACCATGCACTGGCCATATGCTCCGCCGGTTTTGCCATGCTCCGTGTATGAACCTTTCTTTACAGAGCCTTCAGCTATTTACACAATTCAGAGCCTCCTTTTTGGTTAATCCACGGGTCTGCCCACAATATAGGCGAAGTACGCCAGCCAGTAAGCATATAGCATGAATTACGCATGACTAACCTTTATAGAAATATATAGCCATGGGCCTTTGCCTACAATGCTAAATGAGCCTCAATTTGGCTATTTCATCATGTTATGATGGGTTCCGTCTTATTTTTTTCTGCCAAATATTTTCCTTTTTAACTACAATACACGCTATCTATTGTATACCCTAATCTAAATAATATTCATCCGATAATGATATAATCATGTGTTGTTGTATTTGACAAGGAATTATAATTTTTTTTAAAGAAAAAGCATGAGAATTAATATTTATTATTATTATTATTATTAGTAGTAGTAGTAGTAGTAGTAGTAGTAGTAGTAGTAGTATTTATATTATTATTATTATTATGCCTGTTATAATATGAAGTAACAAGATAGCCGACTTGTACTTTTAACAGAAGAAAAAAATACTTATCTCACACCACAAGGCCAACTATATAGGCTATGATGTTTTATCGTAGGCTATGGCGATTACTGAAATATTTCGGATATAATTAAAACCTGATATTTTAGACAATTGTGCAGCATAGGCGCGTAGAAATTCTGACGAAATAATTTGTGTGTGTGTTTGAGAGAGAGAGAGATAGATAGATAGAGAGAGAGAGAGAGAGAGAGAGAGAGAGAGAGAGAGAGAGAGAGAGAGAGAG
>JAODOY010000009.1:2366199-2380193 GCA_025399855.1 Forbesichthys papilliferus | reverse complement strand
TCTCTTTTCGTCACCACGGTGCGGTAAAGTGATTGCAATACCGCTCCCGCTGCTCCGATTCTCCGGCCAATCTCCCGAGGTACTTGAACTCCTTCACTTGGGGTAAGGACTCATTCCCTACCCGGAGCAGCTTTTACATGTTTTACATCAAACAACACATTAATTATACAATGTGTTGTATGTGAACTGCTTTTCAAGCATATCATTTGAACAAGTCTGTTTTCACGTTGCCAATATGTTGTGTTAATGCAACCTAACATTTGTTATACATTGGACGTTTTGAGTGGTAAAAATCCATTCTTGATTAAGCCTCAATTTTTCAGACAAGTGTTTGGCGAACATAATTTGCATCGTCCAATCAAAATGTGAAGATTAATGGGTTATTTATGGCCCAGCGCTGCTTTGTACAAGACTGCCCGGGTCTGGTCCGTCGACGCCCCTGACTTTCACCGCCACCCATGTGACAGCGCACTCGATCCCCACGGTTCCTCCCACGAGTGGTAGGCCCATAGGATGGAGAGGGAGGCGGCACGTTTCTTTTTCGGGCCGTGCAAATATATTATTATATATTATTTATTTCTATTATTATTTCTATTGTGTGGTGCATTTTGCACCACTTTGTTTGTATTCCTAGTTACAGAGCCAGGGCTGTAGAAACACTGGATTCTTTTTCCAGCACCCACCAAACAGGAAACTAGCAGACCGTGAGGTGATATTCGCTGAATTTGACAAACGGTGTATAAGCTTACAATCCCTGACTATGCTTTTTAAGAGACTTCCTTAGCCCTCTTTATGTCCTCCATTGTAACTCCATGTGCCTGAATAGTGTGTGCGCGTGGGTGTGCGTGCATGCGTGCAGTCTCGTCAGGGTGACAGGGCCACCCTTTAGAGGTCACTTCACACATTGTGTACAGCCAGAGGAAACCTGAGATATAACTCCCACGGGCCTCTCTCTCTCCCTGCCTCCCTCCCTCTGTCTCTCTACCTGACTCTTTCCCTCTACTTCCCTCTCTTCCTCCCTGTCTCTCTCTCTCTCACTCACTCCCTCCCTCCCTCTCTCCCACAAATGTACATGCACCCTCTTGCTGTGCCTCTCTCCTCTATTATGTTGTTGTCCCAACACGAAGGGCTTTTCATGTTTGGGAGGAAGTGAGGTGGCAGGTGAGGGTGGCTGAGAGGCTGACCAGTGACATATTTGGGACTCCCAGGCTGAAGAGAGACCAGCAAGAATCCAGGAGTGTGCAGTACTTCTCTCCAGTCAGCTGTCATGCGAGTTGTTCACTATGAACAACATGGTTGTTGGTAGTCACGCTAACATTCTTCATCTGCTAACATAATTTGTGTTACCTGCTAATATACTTGATCTGCTAACATAAGTGTTAGTAAAGGTTCACAATTGATGCAGTGGCCATTGTAATACTAATATGTTCACTAACTGCAGCAGCTATTCTGTCCTGAGGCCTTGGCTGGTCTAAATAAATCCCAGGATCAAGGGCGATTTGTATCTGGTCGGAGCCCTGCGAGGGTCAAAGGTTGGGAACATGTGGCTCTGCTGTGGGCAGTGTGAGAGCTGTGCAGCACTCTGGTCTCTCACAGACCAGTGCTTTATATGGTTCCTGTTTGATGTCCCATCCCCGTGTGTCCACTACTGTACACATACCAGAGCAGCTGCTGCTGGCCTTCCCCAAACCACATCATGAGAGAGAGAGAGAGAGAGAGAGAGAGACTGTGTTGCCTTCATGAGAATGTTTGATGTCTCCCACAAGAGAGTGTGTGCTTGTGTGAGATTGTGGAAAATATATGAAGAACAGACATTTTATAATTTTATAGCTCAGTGGTTGCGAACTTCTGACTCACAAGCCTTTATTTTAACCACCACTGGTCTAGATATCACTAAGTATTAAGGCATAGATTTTATAGTAGTCTGTATGTACATCTGTATTTCTGCCTTTGTGAGAAGAGTTAGTCCCACTGTGTTGAGTGATTTATTGACAGGCCTTGCATTGATAGCCAAATTCCTTTGCGGTAAATGCCTGCTCTGAGTGCCTTTAACTGCTTGTGCGCTTTATGAACCATGATCGCCATGTTTGTCTTGAATCTTTTTTTTTTTTCTCTCTCTGTGGATGATTTCTACTACTCTTCTGCTTTTGTTAGCAAGCATAGTGGAGCGAAGAGTTTTACGGCAGATGGAAGAGAAATTTAATGAGTTAATTAATCTACCTCTATACGACTGTATGTCATTAGAACTGGGAAATGTGTTGTGAGGTTAAGCCTCATCACAGACAGAACATGTAAAATAGAGAGGTCTTCAGATGGACATAAAAAGTGTCTAGCTAAAACACATGGAACACACAGTAACATAAATGTCAGTTTATTAGAAACTGTATTGATCAGTAAATAAAACATCTCACATTAAGATAGCAAATATGACACATAATAAACTATTGCAAAAAAAACAATTTAACCAGAATAGAACCACATTTAGGTGGCCATGCCCTTGAAATGAATTTACACAACATGCTATCAATCAATCATCGATCTTGGCTATGCATTAGTCGTGTCTACACCTTAACTCATAAATAATCTTAAAATGGAGATGATGGTCATATTGCCAGTGATTTCTATCACAGTGGTAGTAGTGGTTAGCCAGTCTTGTCAATAGCAGTAGCCACTACTAATACATTAGGCCGGTGACATTGTATTACTGGCTAGTTGGACAGCTTCTCCTAAGATAAGTGAGGAGAAAGCTATTCTACAGCTTGAGCAAACACAGAGGAGACCTCAATAGGCTTTTTTGTCTCCAAAACCCTCTCAGAAAGCCACAAGAGAAAACACATTTATCTGTATGCCTTCAGCTATGCAGATGGTGTTACTTACTTTGTCATGCTTGGTTAGGCTGTAATATCTACTTACCTAATCTATGTCCTTTCATTTCATCCCATGTGACATAATTCCACTTTGCTCTCTTACTGTAATAACTGAGGTAGGTGTATGCCCATGCATGTGTCATTGAGCCCCTGCTATGACATGGGTATGTCACGTGATCTGTGCCCTGTACGCCATTATGTGCTCTGTCAATATGATGTGTACCATGCTACTAGCCTCTAAAGGGCGTTTTGTCATGGCTAATTGTCGATTTTCTTCTTGTTGGTATTATCACTGCTGCATATTTTCAGGCATGGGCAGAGCCTTACTTTAAACAGGATGTACCACAAACTTGGGTTGCCTTCCAAATGGAATCCATATGAAGATTATATTGTGCCCCCATCTGTTAGTAGTTCTTGTTGAATTATTCGCTACATGCCCAAGTTGACTTGGCCACAGAACGCTCTTGTTAGCAGTTTGAAGGGCTTTTATTCCACTGAGCGGTGTGCGAGGCGCTCTGCAGACGGATGCACATGTGACCAACAGTAAGAGATTGTCTTTCCTCCTGCAGAATTCCTGGCTGAAAAAGACCGGGTATTGGATTAAAGGTTGGAGCATGTGAACTATTTGGTTATATGGTGTGCATATACAATTAGACATACTGTAGCTGACAAAATCTAATTCAAATAGATACGTGTAGCATTCTCACAATGCTCATTTTTATAATTCTCAAAAAATATTTGTGTTATTATGCAGAACATTACTAATGTATTGTGTGATTAATATCAGTGCTACAGATAAATACACACAACAGCTAGTCCTTCCCCCTTAATGGAAGAATCTGTTTTCTTGTCTCCACCAAATCCAGAATTGTCACTTTTCCACTAGTGTTAGGTAAGGATCCTTCTATTTAGTCAACTGCCTAAGCTTTTGTGACTTGCTAATGGTTGTTTTACATTGGCTTTTCTTCTCCATTACAAAGCATAATCACTGTAATTACAGGTGTAAGAGTGAATTACTTTATGTAATTATCTTGCATAACGTAATTATTATATTTTTTTTAGATTTTTGTTATCATTATAATTATTATAATTGTATTCTGATTTATGACAAAGGGTGTCTCTTGCTATAGGTAATCAGTCCAAAAAGGTTTCCAGATACAGTTTTAGAGCCAAATGTGAATTGTGAGTAATGTGCTACTATTCACATCAGAAGAGCGGTTCGTCTGGTTATTATATAGGGATAATGGAGCACTATCTTTAATCTGTCTAATAAAATGTGTTTGATTAATCAGACTCCATCGGTCACAATCTGAATTAAGTATTCCACTCGGCCCAGACTGTGTCAGAATAACAGGATGCCTAGAGAGATACAGGGTGCCCGTACACATTTATTCTGTGTGCACTGTATACGCCTAGTTTTTTGTGTCTAGTCCAGAGGCCGTGTTATTAGTAGCTGGGTAGCTGGTCTGAGATGCGGGTATGTACAGCGCTCTGAATGAGTCCCGCCTGGATGCCAGCAATGTTCCACTGTAATTAGATCACCTAAAATTGACTTTTTCACCAGTATCAGTGTTAGAGTGCCGCACTATAAGAACTTATAGCAGACTTTGGATTAAATGTAGTTCTTTTTATATTAATAAATTAATTTATCCAACATGTTATGGTCAACATAGAAGAGATAATGACTTCGTCCTAATGATTGCAGCTTGTGCCAACTGTCATAAATGTAGTAATAACAGAATAATGGCTGTTCAAATAAGGAGACATGTAGTGTAACAGAACATTTGAATGACGGTGTAAAATAAAACATGGGAGACAGAAAAGCAGTTTCTCTTTGGTGGTCTCAGACCGGGTCGCCCGGCAACACACAACAGGGGTAATGATTGAGAGGACTGACAGGGTGTGGGGTGGGGGAGTTCCACCGCTAGAGTCCCACAATTCATCATCACTGCGGCACCAGTGGGGGGGTGCTGTCTGGATCTAGAGGTGGGGTCTGGGATTGATGGCCAGCAAGACTCCGTGACCTCCTGTTCCCCCAAGAGAGGGGATAATGTGTACATGTGTTGCTATTTCAGCAGTAAAGGCATACCCTCCTGGTGAAGACGTCAGGTTGGATAGAGTCCCCACTAGTGTGTGTGTGTGTGTGTCTGGGGGGGGGGGGGTTGTGTTTTCTCTTTCTATCTAGAAGGACATCTCTACTGGTCACTGGACACAGTGCGGAGGATTCCGGACGCCCTCATTCTCCCATTGCGGTCAGACATGATGGATGAATTGTTTTTCTTTCTCACTCTATCTCCCTCTCTGCTGACTGTAGGACTACCTTCACGGCGACAGCAGCAAAGCACAGAAGACGTTGGGCTGGAAACCAAGGGTGACTTTTGAGGTGAGTGCACACTAAAGTAACTGGCTGTTTAGCTGGTTCTGTGGGGCCAGATGTGACGAGATTACATATGGGGATATTGTTTAACATTAAACTGAAAAGGAACAGATTGGTTTTACCTTTTCTGACAGAATGAATCTACTCGAGGTGTTATGGTGCACCAAAAGGATTCAATGAAACCCATGTTGCTGCAAAGCTAGCTTTTGTCAAAGTTGCCAGTGGGACTGTGTTGACATTAGCACTGCATTATCCTGTTTGAATTACCACCAGCTTTTTGACACTGCCTTTAAGGCATTTGGTTGGTTTATAGGATTGAAACTCTTTACCACCCCACTAACAGTTAAGCCTATTGCCTCATAGGTGTCCACAGACACCCAGTAGTAGATGGTGGTACAGTAGGCCTACTTTCCATGCATGTATATTAGTTTACCTTCATTACTCTAATTTAATTTAAAATGCATATTATATTGGTTAATTGTAGTTGTTCCACTAGATTTCTTGCAATAAATCCTCCTCCTAAATATTTGTAATTGTAGGTCGCTTAGGTTAATAATGTCTACTAAATGACACAATTGTACAACAATATGGTTTAACATGGGTTCAATCACAGCAATAGCATTAAAGCATTATTTCTTTATAAGGAAAGCTCTGTGTGTCTGTCTTGTGTTTTCTCTGCAGGTACTGGTGAAGGAGATGGTGGAGGCTGATATCGAGCTTATGAAGAAAAACCCAAATGCATAAGGTCTACCAGTATCCATATGAAGATATTTTAGTACAATAATGTGCAATTTAATGGTGAAGGACATGAGCTGTTTTATCTAACTTAGATTTTACAAATGAAACAAACAAATCAAAACAATTGAGTACTTTGGTGAGAGGAATTTGACATATGTCTTTTAGTCATGTGATTTAGTAATATATTCAAATGTAATAACAGTAATAATGTAATACTATGAAAATATTGGTCTATGGTATTTTAAGGGTGTATTTGTATTTCTTTGGTCTTTTAATTTATGAAGTCATAGTTTGTAGTAATATCATATTTTATTTCCCCAACCAACATTCCAAATAATGTTATATTGTTTGAAAATAATAAAACGTGTTCTAAAAAATGTGGCCTACATATGATTATTTTCATCTGACATATTTGTATGTTATGTTATTTAACTAATATTGTATAGTAGGCCTACTGTCTTGCCTTGTGATGCCTGAACAAAATAATGTTTTGCGCAAACAAATTAAAAATGTGTTGTTCATCTATTGAAGATATTTTTATGCAGTATATTTGTATATAGCTAGTCCATGAATTGATGGCTGGTGTTCCCAGGTTGTGCAGGGGTCGGCTAAGCCTGTTATATCCCTCCAAGCTTCTAGTCTTATTTTGGGATGGGGGGTAGGGGGTTTCAAACACTGCCTTCATTTATTAGACAGGAAATGTGTTTCCGCAGACCCCGAGTCCCTCTGTAATGTTTGTGTCCATCCAGACGTTGAAATGCCTTATCCCAAAGTGTGTTTGAAATGTATGCACACATCTGTACCTCTGGTGTTACCTCTATTAAGATATAATGGAATTAAATAGCATATGGGATATGTTTGATCTATTTAGCCTACTTCAAAACAAGCAATCAGGACATGTAGGTTACAAAACTATGTGGAATGTATAGGCGTAGAGTCAGTGACTATAGACATACACACTGTATTTAGAATATGTCGACATCAGGGGCCTTGTTTCATCAGATGCTAAGGAATGTCAAGTTGACATGGCATTGTTTTTTATTAGTATTTTTTTTACATTCCCCCACTAAACAATAGACATAGCTCCCAGTTATAAAATATTTTGTAACTGAAATACTGACTATTCTAAAATATTGAGTGTTCTAAAGTTAAGCCACCTCCATCTGAAACAAGAGACATACACAAGCAATTTACAATGAGACTAAAAGTTAGACTACCTCCTCCAAAGCCTAGTGCCCTCAAGTTTAACACTGGTGCAATAAACTAGTTCTATTAACCAATCAGACATTCTGACAAGAAGGAAGGCAGTCTTGATCGAGGGTAGCTGTTTTGCCAGCGCCCAATTAGCCTGGCAAATCTTCCCTGCGCTCTACCCTCCATGGTCCGCTATGGTCAACATTCCACTCTCATTTGGATTGTGGATATAGTTCCAATTAAAAATGAATGTGTTTATATCTGTTTGAACCTACAGTAAATGCAATGGGTGGAATGCACACACAGACACATTTTCATTATGAGTCAGGTTATTCAGTCATATTACAAATAATAATAATGATTTATGTATGTTCGCGCCGTCTTATGTGAACATTGTGACGCGTGCAAGGATGGAGGCGCTTCCTTTTCTCTTCACCTATATCTTACTATACCATGAGTTCGCTCAGGGACCGCCAGAGACAGCGGTTCTTCTGTTCGGACACCAAATCAGAAACAGATGGTGCTTTGAGTTTGGCCTGTCTGGAACCCGGCTGCGAGAAAAACATGTTCACAACCGGTCCGGGGTCCAGCTACACCAGATCCTCACACAGGTGCACGGGATGCGGCGGCGCGCCTAGACACTCATCCAGCGCTGGATCGCTAGTTTCGGGTCTCGTGGGAAAAACCCCGGCCGAGACTTCTTTGGCTAAAGAAGAACGAGCTGAGACTGTCCGAAGGTTAATCAAAATAAACGATGTGATTTTTTTTACAATAGATATAGGAAAGATCATTCAAATACACGTTTTTAAATTGTTATTTATTGTATTATAGTTAGCCTATATTTATCCATTAATGTTTAAGAGAAAGCACATTTCACGACGTTGTCTTTTTTATTTAAACTGTTTAAATTGGTGTGAAGAGAGGGAGTCTAAATTACAAACCAATCTGAAAAATGTGCATAGCCTACATATGATTTAGGCCTAGGGTATAGGCCGAAAGAAATGTGATATCGTAATAGACCTAAGCCTTTGTCTCGACAAATTGCTTGTTCTAAATAGTGTATTAGATTTATGTAGGCTAATTATGGCAATTCATTTGTTTGTAATACTTTTTATTGAATTGTAAATTCGATAAAATTGTGTTATTGTTACATTTATTTTTTTATATTAGGGAATTACAATTTTCTTTTTTATATACAGGGAATTAAGGGCAATATCGAATATAACAAGAGTCTATGTAAACATCCAGACACCCTGAGCTACATCAGACTTGTGTTTATTAATTTAATATAAAAATAAAAAGTAAATTAAAAAACAAGTGAACTGTTTAATTTCACAGGCTCGCTATCTAAATAACATATTTCATGACAAAGACTTTATGGAGTCAACTGACCAAATAAAAGCAAACATTTGATTGGATCTGAATTTTGGCATATATATTAATAATTGCAGATATAAAGTCTAAAATCTAGGGACAAAGTGTAAATATATATGGTGGCATGAACATCTCTAACTCTGGGAATATGAAACTCTTCATTCGTTTTTTTCTTTATTTTCTCTTTATTTTTTCTTTCTTTCTTTTCTTTTTCAGTTATTATTTTGTTTAGGCCTTTAAGATAAAAAGAGAAGCCAGAGAGTTGTCATTAGACAGTAGCCTAAAAATATTGTAGTTTTGTATACAAAGCGAAACATCTATATGATAATGGACAGGTTGATAATTGAAGAATATCTTGGTGCGATTGTATTGGCTATAACCTAAAAATAGACTGCATGACATATATGGCGAGGCAAATCACGCATAAAAGTTGTTGGCGGTAATATGGTCATCTTAATGCATTTTACAAAGAAAAATGCTTTGCATTCATAGTATAGGCTATAGGACCCACACCAATTAGAAAGAACATCATCATTCTGCAGAGTTCTTGGAATCTTAGTTTGTAGAGGTTTAGAGACCATTAGGCATATGAAACAATTCAGCAATGTGTGCATTATGCATTATACATATATTGTAAAATATCCATTCATAGTATGTATAGGTTAGTAAATGCATAACTTTGCAGACATCTAACAAAATCTATACGTGTTTGTTTAAAAGCAAAGGGTATGCATATGTGGTCATACCATACATTTTTAAACAATAGGCCTACTGTGTATATAATACACAGGTTATAGGCTACACACACACACTTTCATAACATTTTATATTTGCATATATCTTGCAAAAGTTTATTTTCAAACCTATTCATTAACCAAAACATTGCTTTTTATTTTGGTCTTACTCTCATAAAATGGGGTTGGTTCGTGTTATTGCTTTCCATAAAGCGTTCTTGTATTTAAGATCATTATTGTTGACCTTGTTGCCTTTCTCACACAATTAAATATGATTAATCTCGTTGATTGAGTTGTATTCTTCCTGACCATGGCTCACGCGGGAATGGGACATATCGTAAATCATCCCGCAGAAGAAATTACTCTGTTTCAGGGTGTCCTTTCTATTAACAAAATAAACTATGATGAAGTGTTTTTAAAACAAGTACCGAATTATTCGTATAATAGCCGTTAATTCAATTGTTGTATAACAGAATTCATTTACATGTTACATGCACAAACACATTGTTCAGAATAAGGCTGACCGTCAAAAATTCGAATACATTCCAGTATTTGCCTTTAGCCATGTGGCAATAGTATTTGTAATACAAGAGTTGACAAGTGTTATGTGTGTTTGAGTGCAGGTAAACATTTGATGTGACAGCATGCTTTAGGAAGTGTATAATTTCATTATTACTAGTGCAAAAACTTAAACTGTAGGCCTATAATTTCATAACAGGCCTGAGTGTCTATAGGCCTACTGTCCGTTAAATATTTAATAACGTGGTGGATTATTTTCAAAATAAATCTTATCATATAATTACACAACTTTTCAAATAGGATTAGCCTATAGTCATACATGGCACATCAAAAGCAATATCGAGGCAACATTCAGACACGGACGCACCTGCATAAAATGTGGCTCTGAGAAATGTTTCTGTCAGAAAGTAAAAATGTCTCCACTCCCTGCACCAACCCTGCAGGGCTGGTAGAGCGACAGTAAGGTATTCAAGTAGTACATTCAAATGAGACATATAACTGAAATAACCACAGAACTACATTAGTGATTGCCAAAACAAAATTATCTGAATTTGTTTTTTTTCTTATAATGCTATGTGAAGATTTTATTTTATCAGCCAAATCTGACCCAGGCTCTGTAGAACTTCACACCCAGACAAAACATATGCTTTGCATGTCCCAGATTCCAATAATGTTATATATGTTTATTTATACAACAGATCATAACTATAAGTACATGATAAGTATTTGTTGACGTTGTTATGTAATAAGATAGAACATTACTCGTAACATATTATTTCTAGGTCCTATTTAGTCTAAGAAAATGCATTAGTTTATTTAACCTACAAACTTTTTCTAAAATAAAAAAATAGACAATAGCACAGTCTTATTTAGTACGTTATATTGGACCGTTTGTTTAAGCTATAACATGTCAATGTGCTTTTTGTTTTTAATTCTGTTGGCATTTGGTCCCAACTCCTAAGGCCCCGTATAGACCTACTGTTGAGTGGGTGTGGGGGGTGTGCGTCGTGTCATCAATGAAGTACTGCAATAAGTAAACATCTGGCAAAAGTATCGTAAACGCCTGTAAACACACGTAGTCCCTACAACTAAGGCTCAATGGGCCTCTGTTGAGCAATAAAATATTGCGTGCGCAATAAAATAAAACTCAATATTCAATAGCCATAAAAAAGTTGAGAATGCGCACAACAACTGGACATAAACTTGTTTTGGCACATGTCAGCGTCAAACTCGTTTGCAGTGTCAAGACTAGGCCTCCAGCCATATACAAGAGGTCTTGTTGTGGATAGTCAACCATAGCCGCAAAGGCATATAGGCTACTATATATGGACTATACTGTTGTACATTTTTGTGCCCAAATGAATAAACTCAGATGTATAGGTCTTCTATACATGTAATCTCCTATGCATCTAGGCCAATAGTCTACTCTAACTCTTTGATTGGCATCAATAGGCCTATGTGATCATTTTCTGTGCTTAACATTAAACACTTAACCGCTAATAAATCAGTCAAATTAAAATCCAATAGACTGCATTTTATTAAACAAACAAAATATAAAGTCTTGAAAATTGTTTTAACACAAATTAATAGAATAAGTCAAAATGCCTATACACGTTCCCCCTCTACTTTTATACAAATAGCACAATAAAGAGGCAAACAGGTAGCAACAACAAACAAAACAATTAAACATTAAAATAAAAACATGTTCTTATGCTTGGTCCTCGATTTCCACCCACATCTACTAAATAAATTACTATAAAGGCTATAATTTACATTTTATTTTTATCAAAAGCTGATATATAAACACATTTTCAAGGTGAGAGGGAAAACTTACGTGTTAGGATGTTACACACGCCTCTTACACCAGAGCAAGTTCTGTGTCCATTCGGGTTGTGAATAAGAAAGACCGATGTAAATGAAAATATATATTAATGTTATTAATTTAAAAGACACTCTATTTTCAAAACTTGCCGCAGTCATAAACAAAAGCTCCTGGGGCACGGTAGAGAGACTGGCTGGATGGGAAGGACATCTGACAGCTATTATTCCCGTTCACCGGAGAACTATTCAAACCTATCCGCTGTGATTCGAACATTTCCCTCACCGAGTGGAAGTTCTGCTGTTGGGCCGGGTAGCTTGCGCCCAGGTGGCTCAGGTCACCGTACCAGGACGCGAACCGGCCCTGGTGCGCGTGATGATGTCCATCCTGGCCGGCCTGGCTTAGGTTGCCATGTGCAAGCGGTGACGTCGTTGTCGTGGTGACGGAGTAATCAGGCAGGCTATCTTCCACTGTAGCAGCGGAGGGCCCCAGGAGGCCCCGGTCCCCAGCATATAGGCTCATGGCTTGCATGTTGCAGTGATACGTTGCATTGGAGTTAGATATAACGTTTTGGTTGCAAGGGCCCGAGCTGTATGCGGCGGTCTGGTTGGGGGAGTAGTTAAGCGACAGTGATGGGGTTCTGAGAGGGGGAGACAGCTCAGCCTGTGGTGACCCCCGCAGAGAGGTCATGATGTTGTCTACGCTAAAGCCCTGCGTCGCGGCCGAGCCGTGGTCCATGCCCAGTGACCGGGTGGATGGCACGCTGTGAGGACTACCAGTAGACATGCTGCTTCTGCTATCGGGGCTCTCGATTTTAGGAACGGCGCTTAGGGTCGGGGACGCGGCCTGCGGCGGCGTAGAGCTCCCGTTCTCTGTCTTGATGTCCTGGATGCGCACGGGCTGGGAGCCCTGCACGGTCTGCTCCTGCTCGCGGCCTGGTGTGAGCACAGGGTCCTTATCTTGACTTTCTCGTTCCTCTTTCTCTTTCACCACGTCTTTCTTTTTGAACCGTCTCCTGCGCCGCAGGAAGCTCCCGTTCTCGAACATGTTGTAGGAGTCCGGATCTAGAGTCCAGTAGCTTCCCTTGCCCGGTTTTTTGTCGTCCCTGGGTACTTTGACGAAGCATTCGTTGAGAGACAGGTTATGTCGTATGCTGTTCTGCCAGCCCTGCTTATTGTCACGGTAAAACGGGAACCTCTCCATAATAAACTGATAAATTCCGTTCAATGTCACTTTCTTGTCCGGGGAATTCTGGATCGCCATGGTGATGAGGGCGATGTAGCTGTACGGAGGTTTTACCATGTCCTTGGGCTGGTGTTGTGGGGTATACGGTCCGTACGCTCGCGCCATGCTGGCCGGGTACTGTTCGTGGGCCGCATGAGAATACATGCTCATGGGCGCGGGCATCCCGGTGTATCCACTGCCGGCCGTGGCTCGGTAGTAGCTCTGGTCACTGCTGATGTACGGTACAACTCCCAAGGAGTTGGGACTGGAGACCGAGTAACGCGCCTGCATCCTGGCTTCGCCGCCTCACCTACACCGAGGAGTGTTTTCCCCAAAAAAAGAGAGAACGTTGCTGTGCGCGCCAGCACGCTGCCTCGCCTTTCCAATGTGACTGGGCGCTGAGCTACAGTAGCAGATGTGGTGGGTCGTTACAGTTGGACAGGCGGACCGGAGAGAAGGCACGGTGCTGGACTGAACATTTGTGGGAAGCAAGTAGGCTACAAGGATCCAGCTATGAGTCCCTGCGGCGGAACTTTTTTACTCTTCACAATGTTTCTCTTTTGGCTGCCGCGCTGCTCCTCCCCGAAAGTGTGTTCCTCCATCTAATTGGAGGATGGAACGAGTGTAAAAATCTACCCATGCAAAAGTACCTTCAGCGGCTCACACACACACACACACACACTTTCTCATGTTCTGCCCCCTCTCTCTCTCTCTCTCTCCCTCTCTCTCTCCAAAGACGTTCAAGGATAGGTTACAGCCTAATTAGATGGTCTACTTTCAGGGATGTGTTTACTAAACTGAATTAAAATCTGATTATGCAGGTAAGAATTTTAATTAGCCTGGTATTTATTTCAGACAGGGGTCCAGTTCCTTTTAATATGCCTATTTATAATAAATACAGACATCACACAAAAAGTACGGTCATGGTAAATATTCACAAAATTGTCTATGTTAGGCTATACAATTAAAGTAGGTTACTGATGAACTATGAACATGGAATTAAATGTTCCGCTCATATCAAATCCACCAATAATTTAATAAAGAAATAGGCTAAAAGTTATGTCGTCCAACCCCCGCCCCCCCACCCCCGCACACACACACACACACACACACACACACACACACACACACACACACACACATGTAAA
>JAODOY010000009.1:2349770-2361579 GCA_025399855.1 Forbesichthys papilliferus | reverse complement strand
ATATACAGTATGTATATGCAATCATTTTGCCCCCAAGTCAGGAGATTCCCTGGCGAGCATAGCTGTCAGCTTAGCAGAACCTATCTCGCATTCTCACAAGCTTTCACCTGTCACTTTCAGCTTTTAATAGGGTATCCTACTGGTTAGTCATTCTGCAGCCTATGGCTACACGTTATCACTACCATCATATTGGTATATTTCTATATCATTTTTAGATGCATGCTTGAGTAGGCCAAGGATGTTATCCTTTAGTAATAAGCTATTTGTGTATATGTATGTGCGTGTGTCTGTGTGTGTGCGCTTGCATGCATATGTATGTGTACGTGTTGTAGATGGATGAGAGAGGAAACCCTTTACAATTAGGCTACAATGCTTGTTTTCGCATGTGGATAGTCTATTGAAATAACCTGCGCAATGTATATGATGCTCTCTTGGCTGTTGTCCCAGATTGGTGGGGTGAGCCATGCTCTGTAGTCGCGCCCCTCAAATTGCCTTGGCTCAACGCTGAGTCGCTTGGACCAGTTTTATCATCTCACATTGCGCATGCGTGATCCAGTCTGAGCTTCGCAAAAAGCTGTTAGAATCTGAACTCGACGCCGCACGTACACAGCTCTGTGTTTACTGTCTACAGTAGTGCTAAAACGAATATTAAAAAGGGGGCAATTTTGGCGATGTCCACACGTCGAGAAGAGACACGCGGGTGTCCTTGGTGACACAACATATTTCAACCTGTGGATAGTGTGGCACGCTTGTGCACGGTGGTTACCGGCCAGTCTGCGCTATCCGGGACGCTGTCTTCGGTCCAAATCGAATAATATTGCTTGCTTTCCGTAGATCTAAGCTGAGAACATATTTTCGGTTTATGAATGGCACTGACATGGAGGAAATTCCGTTTCAGAAAGTCAAAACCCGACGAAAGAAAAGTCACTGTCCACCGGGGGTCCCTTTGACCACCATCGCTTGCGAGGACGAGTTCGACTGCAAAGAGCTCGAGTCCCTTTTTCAGAACTACAACCTGAAGCTGGAGCAGACGTCTACTCTGAAAGCTCTGGCAGTCCTTATATTCATGGCATCAACCTTGGCCGTGGTCGAGCTGCTGTCCGGTCCCAGTCTCACCATCTCCAAAGGGTCCCATCCTGTCCACTGCATAATTTTCGTGTCCCTGTTCATCGTCACAAACGTCAAGTACCTGCAAGTGACCCAGCTGCAGCAGATCGTTAACCTTACCTTGCTCTTTGGCTTCACGTTCGCTTTCCTCTGCTGTCCCTTCTCCCTGGGGGCGATGGGGATCGAACCGCCGACGTCTCCGGAACAGGGCATGTGGCAGCTCATTCTGGTCACCTTCGTCGCCTACGCGCTCCTGCCCGTGCGAACTCTTTTAGCCGTTCTTTTCGGAGTAATGGTCTCCGTGTCGCACCTAATCATAACCGCGACTTCTGTCACTGTCAAAACACAGAAACTGTGGAGAACGGTAAGTAGCCTGTGATAGACCACTTGCACTTTAAAGTGCACCAGGCAGCCATACATATAATTCTGATATTTAGATAGGCCTTGGCGCTGCTGTATGGGGTTCAGTACTAAGGACAGCTCCATGCTAGCCTATGCTGATTTTGAGCAGAACAAGCTACTCGGCGCTTTTCTGATTGAGACACTTTGGGGAGTTGACTGGTCAGCTTGTTTGTTTTGTCATCTGCCATCTGTTTTGCAAAGCTTTACTATTTTTTATTTTATTAATTAGGAGTTTGTAAATAATTGAGGAACAATGTGGATTTTTACATAGCAGTTTGTTGATTTTAATTTACTGAAACATACAGTAGGCAATTTTTTTATTGGTAAATGATATTCAAACAAAGGGCATGCTTTCTACTTTAGGAACATATGTTTGGATTCAACTCAGCTAAGCAAACCTGCTGTCACTTATTCCTTTATTTGATGGGCAAAGTTGGAAGAGTGGTTATGTCAAAACTGATTAATATGTACTGCACACCCGAATAACTGAGAAGGGGGTCGTTCCTTAAACACAACCCATTTTAGAAGATCTCTCATCAAAGTAGACCTTTTATATGTCTCACAACAAAGAAAACACAAATATGTAAGGGAATAAATAAATATTAATGTAGTTGCCAAAACAACAGTTTTCCCATGCAGGATCTGACTTAGAAGTGGGACAAGTCAAAACCAGACCCCCCCCACCCCACCCCACACCACCCCCCACCACACCACCACCCACACACACACACACACTCATTAAGTGTGGGAAATGGAGATATCTCACATCACTCAAACCAGTACAATGTTGCATTTCCACTTGTCTACCTTTCTATTGCTTATATGACAGAAAGACTGGATGTTTGATGCTAGAAACATTGACATTTTAATTGGTTGTAATTACTGTTTCAAATGGGCAAATTGATTGTTTTGTAGTGGGATGCCCGTATAAAGAGGGTAGCATGTGAAGAGCATTGTTATCTGTTACCAAGGATAGCTAATCCATTAAGCTTAGAGATGACCTCTGTAGTGTGACCCCACACAGCCCATCCACCTTACACTTCAACCTCTCAGACTAGTGTTTACTGACTACTATAATCTACGAGCTAATTGCCCTCAAGATGATAAACCTAAAGTCAAATGAATTTGTTTTGAAGTAAAAACAAGTACAGTTACAAATACAGTATATACAATGTTTAAAATTTGAAATTTTCTAAACAAATATTAATATTATATTTTAAAAAATAACTGTGTAGGGCTTCTCTATGTGCAATTTGAACAATGTTAGAAATTTGACATTTTCTAAAAAAATATTAAAACTTTATTAAAAAAATAACTGTGTAGGGCTTCTCTGTGCAATTTGAACAATGTTTAAAATTTTCTTTAAAAAAAATCTAAACTTTATTTAAAAAAATAGACTAAGTAGGGCATATATATCTATGTCCAATTTGAACAAGGTTTAAAATTTGAAATTTTCTAAAATAATATCAAAACTTTATTTAACAAAATGGATTGTGTAGGGCATCTCTATGTCCAATTTGAACAATGTTAGAAATTTGACATTTTCCCCAAAAATATTAAAACTTTATCAAAAAACAAAAACAAATACAGTATATTATTGTAACTATAACATCTGTACCTAGACCCTACTTAAGTGTGTGAGAACCTTTTATGTAAGATTCCATGTAACATTAGTGTGCAACATCACATTTCCAGTCACTTTAATAGTCTCTGTTAAGGTGTGTCTTTATTGTCCAAAGAGCACAGATTAGTTATTGCTCTGAATACCGGAAAATGCATGTATAACTGTTTTGTGAAATTATTACCTGTTAAATCTTAAATTAAGAAATTACACAAATCAGCATGTGCATACATTAGATACAGTATATAAATACCCTGCACACAAATTCAACCTTTTAATGAAACAGCATAATTTTACCGCCTATCCATTTTAATATGGACTATACAGTACTGCACTTTAGAGTTCATAGCACTTTGTTGTTACACACGTGCACACACACACACACACACACACACACACACATGCGGGCACCCACGTTTACACGCCCCATTGTTGTGTGTGTTTGTGAGGACCCTTAATCCACTCTGACCCCCTATGGCCAATAGAATGTTTTAGAATAGAATTTATTCTGCTTCTTTGTTTTTTCCAGTGATTCATACAAATGCCCTGAAGTAACTATTATAATTAAAATCCTCAATTATAAAAGTAAACACAGCTGCGGCTCATTTTGACTAATGATCTTATAGTTGTTTAAAACTTGCTTTCCTAGTCCGTGCGCTCAATCACCGTCTGGTATAGCATAGCGTTGACGAATGGCCTTCAGACAGAATGAGAATACTTTATTGTATTAATGTTGCTTTGAGGTGCAGCTTGGCAGTGTTTCAAATTGCATGTGTCTTTGTTTTCTTTGGAGGAAGTCACACTTTTTCAAAACCACCCCATGTTCTTTTTAGAACTGAACCTTGTATCACCTGCTGGGGGTATAAGCTATTATTCTAAATCTTTTACTTCAGCAGAAATACTTGAACACCTGCATGGCCACATGCATGTAACAACTGTTGCAACTATTCTCTATATTCAATGCATTGGTTTTGTAACATTTTCCTCTGGCTGAAGGTGCAGTACTGTATGCAGAAACAGGCAGAGTGCTGATTGGCTCACACTCCACACTACGCTTGCCCATACAGGATCACATCCCTTCCTTACAGCCACGCACCTGAGTACAGCTACCTTACATTCACACGGACCACAAAACAGGGAGACACTCTTATCGCCGCTCTTTGCTAATGGGCATTCCTTGTTTTTGCTGTTTGGTGGGATCATTCAGCAACGCTTGGCACACTACCTTCACTTGCATTGGTAGCTGCGGTGTTGCCTTGCTCAACATTTGCATAAAATAAACTGCTGTCTCTTGTGCTAAATCGGCAACTCTCATTGAATATGAATGGCAGGCGTCTTTTGTGAACGTAGAGTGTGAACGTAGAGTTATGCAAAACATAAACAATGAGCTGGTAAAGTAAAGGTAGGGTTGAGCTGTGAGCAGAAAGATAAACAACAGTGAGCTGGGAGAGCTAAGGCATCCCTTTTAAAGCCATTATAATTTCTGTTGAGAACCAGCTTCGCCAAGGCACGGAAATGAGTGTTTAATGAAGGTGGTAGCCATTTGAGGGTGTGTGTTCTCTGCTTGCAGCTTGTTGCCAACACGGTGCTGTTCACCAGTGTCAACCTGTCAGGGATGTTCGTGCGCATCCTGACAGAGAGAGCCCAGAGGAAGGCCTTTCTCCAGGCGCGCAACTGCATCGAGGAGCGGCTGCGCATGGAGGATGAGAATGAGAAGCAGGTACGGCCACACAACACTGCATGAGAGCAACCTCATGTATTTCCCTCATATATTAACCTGACATGCCAGGTGAATTGTTGCCACAACTCCATCGGTGGAGCCGTGCAGTTAAACTGTTTGTAAAGGCAAGTACTTGATTGGAAGAACCACCTGGTCGTTTTTTGCTGTTGGCAAACCATAACCACGCCCATGTAGCTATAAACACGACGCATATTGGTAAGTTCAGTTGCTACTCGGACAAAATGCAAAACATTTCTGACCTTTCCAAATTTATTCTCACGGCCAAATTGAACTGAAGCTATTGATATCAGGTCGGTCTCACGAGGCTACTCATATATGCTGTTGTACGTTTGATCATGTGCATTATTGTGCAAGATTCACTACTTGTAAATACACTCACTGCACAGTAAGTAGCGTTGGGCAGAAATGTCTGCTAAATGACGTAATTGAATGAAAACTTGAGAGGTTTTTGTACTGTACCCATCAGCATCACCTTCTTATTGCTAATAACACCTGTGCTCACACTTGTGACTTGGGTATTAATGACTATTTATTGAAAAGAACTTCTCTCCTTTTCAACTCCCTTCATTGTCAACACCTCCTTCTCCCTCCACACATACAGGAGCGCCTGTTGATGAGCCTGTTGCCGAGGAACGTAGCGATGGAGATGAAGGAAGATTTCCTGAAGCCCCCAGAAAGGATTTTTCACAAAATCTATATCCAACGTCATGACAATGTCAGGTAGGATTCAGACATGAAGATCATATTAACTGAATGGTTATCTGCTTGCTGGAATTTCAAAATAAAAGTGATATAAATCACTGGCTCCATACCCTATCATACCTGCCAAAACACATTAAAAAAGTTTGATTATTAATGCAAAGCTTTATGGGTATGTCCATCAAGCTTTTATTATTAATCACCCCCAAAATCATTGGAAATAACCATACCATTCTATTCTGTAATAGAAGGTACTCTAGTAGTTCATGTCCCTGGCTATGCAACAACAAAGAATATATAAATGCAATGATTTGCACTGAATTAACCAATTTCCCTTTATCTGTACCACTGTACAAATGTGATCACTTTTTATAGGCTAATATATGCCACCAGTGAGGCTGTCACAGATCAGTGGTCCCTGGGGAAGGAGGTGGACGTGGCTTCCTTCTCGCTAGTATGGAAAAAGGCAGATTAAGCGATGCTTACTGAGCAAGAGATTCCCCCAGAGCTTATGTCCTGCAAAGTTGGAAACCGTACAACTGTCCAACTGGGTCCATCTAGATACCTTGTAGCGTGTTTACATCGTTTTGCTTCTACAGATAAGGTTGTTGAATCCCAGGCTACCTGCATTCAACAGGGAGGACCATCATTGAGCAGGATAATGAGATTCAGAGCTCTGCAAGGTAGCAGAGTTAAACCACATACATGCACATACGCATAATGTGTCATTAAGATACACAAAGCCACAATGTCAACACATTACCGTCACAAATGCTTGAGGGTTAATATTTAACTGCAGTAGCAGTAGCGCACCATGTGCTCAGTGTAGCGTGAATAATCTCAGAAACCTAGCTATCTATAAATATTTCCATCTGAATTCTGACAATCTGGTTTATTTTTTGTTATTTTTATTCTCTCATTTAGTTTGATTATGCGTTTCACTGTCTCTGAAGTCTGTTTCCGTTTCTTTTCTTATCTTCTCCCCGTCCTTCTTCCTTGTGTTGTCAAAGCAGCATGGAGGCATTAGGAGAAGAGTTTGCTTAGCCTCAGGATTAAGCGTCTGCCGGGGATGAAATGCAATGGAGACTATATTCTAGTTGCGTAACGGCATGTGCGCGCTAGTTAAATATGGACACATCTCGTGGAGCAGCGCTGATTACTTTTGTGCCTTGAGCTGAGAGTGTTGAGGGTCAGTGCAGACATGATTTATGTGAACTGGTCTGGCTGCAATTAAAAAAGTAAACAGAGGGTAACATAATATTCCTGTTGTTTTTTCTATTATGTTCTATGGGCGGCAAATGACTTGATTAAAATGTGACCAAGGGAATATGGTAGTAATACAGTATATTGCTTGTGGGCAGGTCCAGGTTAAGCTAGATATTCACAGTTGGCACGTGTAAACAATTAAAACAGAGACAGAGGTGGCAAATTGAGATGTATAATTCCAGATGTATCATTAAAGGTAAAGTCAGATATTGCAAGATAATTGTAAGCTAATGTCTACCAAATATCTTCTGGCATTTCTCCAGCTTAGCATTCTCTGTGCGTGCTGAAAACGGTATCCGGTACTTCAAACACAGCCGTGGCTCCGTAAATAGGAACACAAACAGCCGCCTTGCTTTGAAATACGTTTCAATGTGTGGAGCTGCGCCGCGGAGGAATATTGTTTTGTTCTGAGCTTGAAGTTAATAATCATGCAAAGCAAATACAGAGATTTACTTGGAAATACTGTATATATGTTAGAAAACAATTCCTTTAAACATGTGAAAACACTGTTAACTATGTAGTATTGTATTGTAGAGTTAGACCGTTAAACTGTATTTCATAATTTCTCTGTTCAGGATTTTTTATGGTGGCCAGAACCGTGGGACTAGATAAGTAGATGGTCCCCCAATGCATACCTCTCCCTGTAACACCATGAGGTTATAAAAGCGTAGAGAGTGTTCGATTCAGCTCAGTATTTATCCTGCTCCAATGCAAGTTATTAGCCTACTAGTCTTTCAACAGCCTACAATTCCATAGCTAAATCACTTACTGTCCTTTAACAGCCTAAATTCTGATGGCGATGCCTTCATTGCAGAAATAAGCACACAATGTGTTTGAGAGTCAATGTGCATTATTTGAATGCTACTGGTTCAGTAGCCTAGCCTACCTGCTAACACCTGGCTGCCAAATCCAGTCAGCATTCTCGTGTTCAAACCAGCATCTAAATAATCCATATTGTCTTTATGTTGTCAAATCCTCTTTCCAAAATAAAATATAAACCACATATCAACTAAAAAATCCAATACATCAAGCTGTAGGCTAGATTAAATTGACAAGAACAGCGTCTTACAGCATCTGCAGGTGTGATGCCAAGAAGTGATCTGCTAAAAAGTGGTCTGTTAAAAATTGATTTCTGCCCACGAGAGCACACACAGTGCTATATTATAACTGAGGATACCTTTTTTGCACAACACCGCTGACCCTGCCTTTAAAGGCTAAAGACATACATTTTGGCCAGTTCAAACACAATTGATTTAGTCAACACAAAATTTGAGGCAGAACACACAGTGTTCAGTCTCCGGATTCCCGATGCAGTTGGTGTTAGTTAGTCTCTTAATAGTAGTGTTAATAGAAATTCAGATTCAAAATCAGAAACTCAGATGACATAGATTATGCTTATGTGTGGCGTTGTTTGGTAACATTAGCACATTGGTAATTAATGTGCATGCGCACAAACGTAAATCATTCATTTACAGAGTGAAGTCAGGGTGGTAGGCCCAAATTGTCAGGCCATATACTGTAGCCTACTAACAACACTGTGACACTGATTCTTTGTCAACAGTGTGTAAATTGCACACATGCATTTCCTATGCCGTACATTAAGCTGGATAGAGAATCTGCACGCTGAGCCAGAGCACTATTTTGTTTTCAATCCATACTGTACATGCAAACTACAATTGCTACAAACTACCAACCCTCTGTTAAATAGTTTGTCCAAATAGAGTCGTCAGTAGTGTCGTCTCCTGCCCTGTGGAATATCTGCAGCCAGTAAGCGCAGAGCAGTGCATCATCTTCACGCCCCCACCCATTCTATTTCCATCAACTAGGCTAAATAGAAAGTCACATTTTTGCCAAATGTTTGCCTATATGAATAGGCGTATGGCCCTATGACTGGTACACATAACACACAAACTGGGATTACAGATATTTTCCTAGGCTGACGTGGGCACCATGGACAAATAATGGAACAGGTTCATACGGTGTGTATCCCCTTTCTCGCGCATGCAGCCAGGTGTCAGCAGACACCAAAATCGAGACATGTCCACAGTTGTCCCGAAGCTGGTGGAAGCTTTGGAATCTTCCCATGCGCGTCTGTACCGGGGAGACAGAGACATTAGCATAATTGGGAGAATGTGAACACCTAGGGGGGGGGGGAAAGACGGATGTGGCTTCGAGCAGGTCAAATATGATATCAGACTGGCTGTCTGGTAAGCAGGATTGCCGGATAGACATAGGTAGGCCAGACATAATTACCTCTACAAGTCTTTACTGTATTGTTTAAATTGTGGACAGAGATTTCTAGGGGCAGGGTTGTAGCTACTGTAGGTGTGTATGTACACTGCAGTATATGTGTGGGGGCTCTCAATAGCATATGCACTATATAGAAGTACTAATCATATGCATTATTGTAGTGCTACACATATAGCTGCAAGCAGCCTTGACCAGGCCTTGCCTAATCAGAGGATGCACAGGCACCAAAGATACCCGCCAGTGGCACAATATCCATCAGCCAGCCTAGAATGACCCCCACCAGCATACCCGTTAAGTTTGGATTGAATCGGTCAAAGTGGAGCAAAAATACCTCCACTTCCTGTTATGAGGCTTTACCACCGACTTTGAAAGCTTGTCATTAGGCAACCGTTTAAAAAATCTAAAATCCACAAAAGTAACTTTATGAGGCTTGACCCATAGAACACCTATACCAATTTTCACAGTTAGACAATATTTGAGAGAGAAATAAGTTTTATTATATTATTCATGATAATGGAAAATGTAAGTAGACGCATTGTTACGTCACATGGTGCGTTAGGTTTGGGAGGTCCTGAGGAATCTAATGATATTACATTTTTGAGAATCAGTTAAAGATTTCAAAAGTTATTAGCAGAAACGTGAATCGTGAGCACCAAAGTTATTAAGGTGGTGCTGTTCAACGTTGGTGGGTGGTATTGATAATATTCTTTGTGTTTAAGCTCAAGGCAGAGTAGAGAAAAGTCACATTGAGTTTCATGCCCATCAGTTGAAGCACAGCTAGGATACAGGCCAATATCCTGTTTGGCGGCTTCGCCGTCCACTTTGACAGCCGGTTGCCAAGTAACGTTTTTTTAAATCAAAAATCCAAGAAAGTAACTTTAAGAATGTCTATCAATCAAAGTTTTTTCATAAAATTCAAAATCTAAGATGATGCACTTTGAAGCCACATAGTGCGTTATATTCAGGAGGCTCTAGGGAATCAGGGGATACCATCGCACGAGGCAAAAGTTATGAGCAGATACGTAAGTCCAAAATAGGCACATTTTTGACCTTAGCCTGACCTTTGACCTTTTGAGGTGACCCCACCAAAATACATGTCAGAGATGGTGAGACCCTATGATACATGTGTGCCAAAATTCACTTTTTACCACATGGTTCTAGGGGTTTCCATTGACTTCAATTACATAATAAGAAAAAAACGTACAATTACAATAAGGCACTTCGTGGCTAGGCCCTTAATAATATTAATACAATTATTATAATAGTAACAATACATTTTATTATTTAAGGATGCCTTTCAAGACAATCAAGGACATCTTACCAATACAAAGACACAGCCTAATATAAAAACATTTGATTAAGATATATTAGACATATAACATACTTTACAAAATAAGTGTGAAAAGTATAGTCAAGGAGACTGAGCAGAGATTTCAATCAAATATACAGTAGGTATAGGTAAATTAACA
Source organism: Forbesichthys papilliferus (assembly GCA_025399855.1). Classification (NCBI taxonomy): domain Eukaryota; kingdom Metazoa; phylum Chordata; class Actinopteri; order Percopsiformes; family Amblyopsidae; genus Forbesichthys; species Forbesichthys papilliferus. Next base: position 2,351,024 of record JAODOY010000009.1, on the reverse strand, counting down.
GTTTTCAGCAATATTCAGAATATGTTTCACTATCTTAGGGTTGTATTGCTTTCTGATGGCTTAGAAGTATGCAATAGTTCTGAACTTCTGATTATGTCAAACTAGAACTTGATACATGAGGGTTATGGATTTTAACACTGCACATGCTGTTTGTCACATTTGTCTATAGCCACCTGCTTTCATCCAATGTACAGTATGAGCTTATGATGCATTAACTGTGTCAAGTCGGCCCTATTAACATTTTCACACAAAATGTTTATCAGTCCCAGATGGCCACCAGATTAAAGCATTCACAGCATTTAGAATCCATTGCCCATCATGCCATTGACATCTGTGGGATGACAAATGACATTTAGCAGCTCCCCCTTCAAAGACACAGCTCAATGTTGCACTGTGAACAGTCAAGCCCACATAAAGCTAGCAGGATGCCTTCACAGATATCACCAACACACATTGGCCACTAATCCCCTTTACTCGTCACTCTGAGCATTCCTTCCAGAAGAAAAGCCTGCCATGTTCCTTGCCGCGGTGTGGATGGATTTTGTGTTAGTCTCCTAGGGGTTTGCAGACCACATGGCAGTGTGGGTTGTCAACTCAAGGATGTGGATGTCAGGCTGTAATAAAAAATAATAAATAGGATAATATGCACGCGTAACAACAACACTTGAACAAACAACACAATCTGTTACATGTGTGAGCGCACATGTGTGATCGAGGCAGACGTCCTTGACGACCCCTACCACGGCAGGTTCTGGCAAAAAGCTCCTGCTCCATCAAGCAAGAGGGGCTGGAGATGTTCCAAATCGAGGTTTCATGCTATCTGTTTGTGTGTTTGGTAGCGTAGGTAGCGTAGCTGTCTCTTCAGCTCCAACGTGGTACCTTTCACATTGCTCCTAGCTTCTATTTTTAAGATCCTCTGGTGACATGCGCTGCCAGTTAACAGGGGAGTGGAACAGGGTCCCTTATTGACACGGATCATTCATTTAAATGTGTGATTCGTTTGCGGTAAACACATTAACAAACGACAGTGTTTCCATTGACTTCGGCTCAAGCTTCCTAAATGTCATTTTAAACAAATTTTCAAATGCTAATCTCATCAGTCACTTAATAATCATGTCTCCTTGGTGCATTCTAACAAGGTGCTATAAATAACCTGCATTGATCCTACCACGTTTGTTCCCTCTCTCTCTCTCTCTCTCTCTCTCTCTCTCTCTCTCTCTCTCTCTCTCTCTCTCTCTCTCTCGATCTCTCTCT
>JAODOY010000009.1:2298641-2344110 GCA_025399855.1 Forbesichthys papilliferus | reverse complement strand
AATGCGGCTACCTGGTTGATCCTGCCAGTAGCATATGCTTGTCTCAAAGATTAAGCCATGCATGTCTAAGTGCACACAGTCATGACAGTGAAACTGTATATATATATATATATATATATATATATATATATATATCAGAATATATGGTATCAATATATGTTACAATGGTAACAGACTGTGGTGACTCACAGTAACCAGATTCGTTGTTTTTGTTAATAGCTCACTAATCAGAAATATATAGACAGATGATACGTTTCCTGTCTGCCTAAGACCAATTATGTCATCCACATATTGCATGCAATGGGCAGGTTGGATTCTTATAAAACAACAGATGAAATCCCACTATCTTGAGGTGTTTCTGTACTCAGGATACCTGTATCAGAGATACATAGTGCCACTGCACTTAAATCTGTATCTGTAATTTACTAAAGTGGCTGTTTGTGTTAATGTCAAACATTCTTTTAACCAGCTGTATTTCTACATACAATTAAATGCTGAGCTAAAATATATAATAAAATGTCCAAAATAAAAATTGAACTGCAGAAAATGTTTACCAAGGGTATTCATCCGTGTAAATGAATCTTATATTCAAGCTGGAGTGGGTAAAGCCATTTGCTACGATATGTTGAAAGACAATTCACTATATACGTTTACACACGGTGCTGGTCAGAGTTCTGGTCTGAATGCATTAAACTGTGTTGCTCTGGGTTTCATACGATATTCCAGGTTTTAGGCACAGAATGTTCTGGAAGTTGGAACAATCTAGTAAAACTGCTTTAAATTGAACTTTAAATGATTTAATCACTGTACCCATATAACTATACCCTATACCTCTATCCCCTATACCCTACCTATACCTATACCCAATAAGACCCAGATGCTTCTATAAGTTTGATTTTAGCTGGGATGGCTCCTACTTCAGCCTCTGTCCATATTATGATGCACAGGAATCCATTGCAAGGACCTGAGTACTGTGCATGTGCATGTACATGTTGGTCCTTGGCCCAGAACTCTATAGCATTCTGAATGAGCTGCAGCTGTCTGGATCTAACCTAACCTAACCTAACCCAACATAACCCCACATAACCCAACATAGCCTAAGAAAAGAAAAACACACCAACCGATAAATAATATTGTTATAATTATATTTTAGATAGCAGTAGCTAAAGTGCCCTTAGGCATGTGCTGTTTTCCCTCAGTAGAAAATAAATAAAGCAGAATTTCACAAAGGAAAAATATAATTTTAGCTTGTTAATGCTGACATGTATCCCTGTATCAGCACACAATCACAATCTGCTCAGTCTCAAATTATTGAAATGTTGTGGTGGTTTCCTTCCAAGAAGTTGTTACTTCCCATAGGGCTTGCCTTTACCCCAGTGAACGTCGCAGCGTGTGTGACAGAAATGATGCCAGGCCACATTCCCAGCATTTGTAATATGAGAGTACTGCTGCTTAGATGGAACATGTAAACAAATATACTGTACTAGTAGGACAGATTGACCAATTGATAGATTATTGTCTGCAGCCATCCATCCATCCATCGTCATCCGCTTATCCAGAGTCGGGTCGCGGGGGCAGCAGCTCTAGCAGGGGACCCCAAACTTCCCTTTCCCTAGACACATTAACCAGCTCTGACTGGGGGATCCCTAGGCGTTCCCAGACCAGTGTGTGGAGATATAATCTCTCCTCACCTAGTCCTGGGTCACATGCAGAGGCCTCTTTCAGATGTTCCCTGTTCACCTGCACTACCAGTTTGTGCTTACCAGGACCCAAATCACCACCAGATGGTGGTTGGTAGCCAGCTCTGCCACCCTCTTCACCCGAGTGTCCAAAACATGCTGCCTCAGGTAAGATGATACGATCACTAAATAGATCACTAAAACGACCTTCGGCCTAGGGTGCTCTGGTACGACACACACTTATGAGCATCCTTATGTTAGAAAATTGTGTTTGTTATAGACAGTCCATGATTAGCACATAAGTCTAACAGCAAATGGGGTTTAGATCAGGGAGGCCGTTCCTCCCAATCACACCCTTCCAGTTGTCTCCAGGCTCAATACTCCGAAATGCTGTTTGGTGCATATGCACAGACAACAGTTTCCCCCCCCCCACATCCCGTAGGTGTAGTGAGGCAACCCTCTCGTCCACCAGGGTAAACTCCAACATAGCAGCGCTCAGACAGGGGGCTTGTTAGTATCCCCACAGCCACCTGCCATCTCAAATCCTGGGCAACTGCAGAGTAGAATAAAGTCCATCGCCTATCCAGGAAAATGGTCTGCACCACCGGATTGTTTTATCAGCAAGCACACAGAAAGGGAACTAGCATAACAGTTAACAGATATTTACAGAATTTGATTATATATATTTGAAAGTGTATATATTACAATAATTAACTACACTTTTAATGTAGAAGCAAACAACTATTGCATGTAACAATATAGGTGGAGCAATTGTGTCCTGGGCAGAGAATGAGATCACACTCCTTATACGTGAGTTGAGCTGTGAGAGGTTCCCTTCTTTGTTTTCAGAGCCGGTCGTTACCTTAGAGCATATGCATGTGGCCCCCGAAGCATTTGTTTTGGTCTGAGATGCTCGTGCTTAGTGCAACATCTAGTGGCAGACATGATCAAATATAGGTACTTTAATATTAACAAAGATACATTACAAAGATACTATCTCTGATATTACAGTAAGACATCAAGGTATTATGTTTCACATTCAGTGAATGTAGCTGGTGTATTTGTATGTACAGTATCACCATTGACAGCAGAATGGAAAAAACTCCAGCATCAACCAATAGGAGTCTATTGCCTCTAATGAAAAATTCTGTTTGAATACCCTCCCTGTAAATATATAATGTATTTCCCTCTTCTCATTCCAGTGCTAGCAGACCTCCTATTTTGTTGTACTTGGGGAGTTGAGCTGATGGTTTATGGAATCTGCTCCTGTGGGTTGCTGCTGACAGCTTGTCTCTACGGAGGCTTGGTAATGAGAAGGACTGTGTTCATTCTGTCTATATGTGACAGTGCAACATGCGAGCCATTGCTCTGTGCACGGCGCCTGTGTACGCCCCTGTAGTCTTGCAATGTGTTGACAAGTAAAGCGGGCAAACACTGCTTAAGCCATGCCTATTGTGTTTTACAGCATCTATCTGTTGTGAAGCTACAACCAGCAACTTTGTAGTTCTCTCTTGTGATGGTTTATGAAATTTCAATGCCGCATGGTGAAAAAGGGTGCCAACTGTTATGAACGCAGTTTTCACGACACTTTGCTTCTCCCTGTGGGCACATTGTTGCTTGGGAACAACAGCGCCTTACAGTCGCATGTTACCCAAAGGGCACCTTGCGTTCCCTGGTGGATGTAAAGAAGTTACTATTTGGATTTACCGGTACACATGTCCACATTATAGCAGCTGCTGTCCTCTGCACCAAAATAGATAGCGGAGGTGGGACATATGTAAGTAAATATGTGATTTTACACTACTTATTTACCAGAGAGACATTTATGCTCTGAGCTACTAGACCACAGTGATTTCATGGTCTTTCCTGGCTCTTCCAGAAAGAGCGAGGCAGACTCAACTCTAAGTGGGCGGGAGGAAATACTTGAGATATTGAGGTGGACAGTTCATCCTTCAGTTTAAAAAGGCCCCAAATTGCATGGCCTGCCTCAAAGGATATTACAGTAAACCTTGTCTGTTCCTCTGTGTGCTGGTCATATGTTACTGTAAAGCTGACACGCAGTTTTAGCTTTGTGTGTGTGTGTGTGTGTGTGTGTGTGTGTGTGTTGCACTCTTTGAGGCTGATATTGTAGAATAGATAGAGTGAAAGCAGGGAGGAACAGATCAATAAAATGAGACAATGAGAGGAGTTTAAATCCAGAAAGAATGATGGTAATGAGGACATCTGATAAGAACAATAACGAAAAACGTGTTTTTGATACTTTTAGCAGCCAAGTATCTGCACTTAGTAGTACTGCACTGTAGTAATATCCTAGTGTTTGTATTTAGGAACTGTAAAATAGAAACACTTCTTCGTTAGGTGAACAATTTAGAGTTGTTCTTGGTTTTACTTCACTATTTATTCGTGTGGTTTCCCTGGTTGGTTTTTTGCAGTCATTTTAAGTAATTTCAATTTAAGTCAAAAGTGATAGTTGACATCATAGTGTTAATGAAGCAGGTATTTCAAGTGATTTAGTTATGCCATTTCTGCATTTTCTGCAAAATACATAGGATGTACTTTGTGAGTATGTTGTTTGGATCCATTGTGCTACAGACATTGAGCAGAGACCACCGTAATTGTTTGGGAAACACACCCCATATTACATAATATTTCACTTCATGGCACCTGACATCTATTGTCCCTTGCAGAATATAATGCTATTGTCATGCCTGCTGACCCTGGAGACAGGCATGTGTCACTTCCTAACCTGTGGATGCCCTCGTTGCCTCACCTGCCCTTAACAAGTAATCAGTTTCCTATGTGTTGCCCTGTGCTTTGCCTGCCATGGGCTGGATCATACCACTTGTTTATGTTGCTCTAATAAGCCGTTGCGAAATCCACATTGCTGCACTTGAGCATTCTTGTAATGAATCATGAGTAAGATAAATATGAGGCCACAGCCAAACATGAGGAATTTGATTGTGCAACACCATGTTTCTCATGAAGTTAGTAATAAAGAAACAGGTAACATCTGCATGACAATTTGTGCATAAGGCAAATACTGTCTTCTCCCAAAGCGTTACAACACTGCCAAGTGTGACCCTGATGGTATATATACTATTATATTACCAATAATTGGTTATTATTTATTATCTATTAGAATCAGAATCAGATTCATTAAAAAAGTACCCCCAAATCCCAAATCAGTCCATCCAGGGTTTTACCTAATAAAATAATTCCCTTTTTACTGTAATACAAATTGTTAACAAGCTACTAATCTATTCTCTATTCAGCAGAGATCACATTCTATCTTTACTGTAACAACAACAAAATAATTGTATCCTCTGTAAATTAAAAGCATAAAGATTTGATTAGATAAGACATCTTTTAATTAGTAAATGTATAGGCCTCTGCTTATGTATGCGTGTGTGTGCGCACGCGCGTGTGTGTGTGTGTGTGTTATGACTGCGTAACTGATGAAACACAATGCAATAGAAGATTACTTGATCAAGAGGCATTAACATTCCAGTGTGGGATGCAGATTTGTATGTATATAGTATGCATATTGTAGTGTATTTTATGCAGTATTGATACCATTGTAAATAAAACCACGCTGCTAATAAAACACAATATCAGTTGTTTTTTAATAAAACTCGTTCCCTCCATTGTGTGCCAGTTAATCATATGTACTGATCGTCTCTACTGAGATGTCCTTGAAAGTGAAATCATGTATAAGTAAGTTAAGATACTATTGTGCTGCTACTGATGTGTATGATCTTTGTATTATAACAGAGCACGTGTTCCCTCCCACCACTTTAAAGCATTATTAATTATTAAAAAAAGAAAAGGAAGAATGGTTTGAAGGAAATGCTGCCCGATGTGTTATGGTTCCTCTCTCCAAAAAGAGATCAGTCTGGAAGTCACACACACTCCCTACTCCCACCCCCAACTCACACACACACACACACACACACACACACACACACACACACACTCACTCTCTCTCTCTCTCTCGCTATCTCTCTCTGTCTCTCTCTCTCTTTCTCACTCTCTCTCTCTCACACACTCTCTCACTCTCCTTAGATATATTCCCTGCTCAAATGCTAGGCTAGCCATTCTAAAATTAGACCATAATACGTTGACCTTTCATGCAAACTTCCATGCAAATGCAGTAAAGATGTTTGCACTTGTGTGAGTGTGTCATTTTTTTGTTCTTCTCTGCGGCTAGATGTAAACTACCACTAATTGTTTACTCGGTACCATGTTACTGTAAGACTCCAACTGATAACCTATCTCAGGAGTTATGGGTTCCCATAATCTCCCCACTGTGCATGTAACAGTATGGCAGTATTACTGAAGATGTTGAAGTTATTATTATCATATTTAATAGGCATACACGCATGTGCATATGGTATGTGAAGGTATTACAAGAGTACATGAGAGAAAAATACATATAATTTGATTTTATAATAAAATGTGTTACTTTTAATACCACTTTATGACATTTATTCTTAAATGGATTGGGAGATTTGTTTTGCAAATAAGAAGCCCTCATATACAGCCCAATAGTTGCATGATATTATTCATGAACTCACTGCTGTACTATATCACTAGACCTCTAAATGATGCGACCTCACATTTCAGAAGCCGGCCTTTCAGTCTTGGCGTCATTTGTCAATATTTGTACAGTATTTTATGTTCTTTTGTTGACCCACAAGTAACCTGCTGAGTGGTTGACATCTGACATCACTACGAGTAACAGACATCACTGACTATAAGAAAGACAGAAATAAAAAATAAAATAATAATGCTATTGTTAATGTCCCTTTGAAGGGCAATGCAATAAGATTTTATGAAATCATATGCAACTAATGTGCATTCATAATTTATATGTTGACTTGTACCCTTACATCAACATATACATCCCTTACATTCCCTTAAGTTACATGAGGACATATAACACATAATAAGTTACATGATTGTGTTGTGGGAAAGAAGGCTCAGTTTGTCAGCTCTCTGAACTCAGTGTTAATTCAGCATTCTATTATAATAATCTAAAAGCACAGAATAATTCCAGAACTATCATAGTTATCATATCATAGGATTCTAGGAAATGATACATCTAGGCTATCTGTCCTTAAGCCACGACATTGGGTATTCTTTTATCAGCATCAGATGGTCTTCAACAACGCTGGAGAGCAAATTGCCTCTTACACCATAAGTCCATGACCTTTTGATTCAGCAGAGTTCAGCAGTGACACAGCACCGTGGCAGCTTTTGCAACCAGCAGTATTGATTTAATTCAAAAGTCTATGGTCAAAGATGATATTTCCAAGAAGCTGAGATAAACATTTTTTCAATACGTCGTCCTATATATTTAGCGAGCTAATATAGGCCTGCTACAGCGTGCTTTGTTTGCGCAGGAGTTTGTGCGCTCGTCCACGCCCACATAGCAAGTGCGTAAATTCTCCAGGGTGATAGCGACTTTATCTCAATAAAGCTCTTCGATTCTATGCCATAATGTGCGGATCATATTCATCTGATAGACCTACTCTCGCCTCCGATACGCCTGGAAAGAGTCAGCCTACTTGTTTGTAAGTAGCCTAATGATGCTTTGCAACGTAGTGTTTGAGATTGATATAATTCAACAATTTATGAATGTCGAATAACAAATATGAGAATGACAGAAGGAAAACCTGAAATGTAATTCAATTCAGTCACAAGTTGAAACTAAATTTAATCAGTATAGGCAACTTGGCATAGATAATAATATTGTTCTCAAAACGTTCAATGCAGACACATGTATAATAGTCTATTTATGCATCAATATTTGATCAACATTTTCTTTATTTTTGTTATTTTATTCAACTTAACCAATTAAGCAGACAATTGAATGTGCAATGCTTTGACTAAAACTGGCACATTAGCCTAAGTCTGTACCTGGTTTAACGAATGCTCTGTGTGGCACCGATTGAAAGTCACCAGCTTATATCCCTAGTGGAGTACTAAATGGCATGTCCAGAGGCACTTCTCTTGATATGGTTCAGTACATTTCCAGCCACATGCACACGTCAGGAATACATAACTAGGCTAATCATTTTGCTCATTCTTCATTTTGCCAGGAGGTGCCTGTCCTTGTGTAACTGTCAGAGCATAATGGCAGCATTTAAAGGGATCTGGACCAAGGACTTCTGGAGGGCTGTGTCTGGAGAGTATCTAGCTACCCTCATCTTTGTGCTGCTTGGCGTGGGATCTACCATTAACTGGGGGGCGGGCAAAGAAAACCCTCCCCCGGCTGACCTGGTGCTCATATCCCTGTGCTTTGGTTTGGGGATAGCCACCATGGTGCAGTGCTTCGGCCACATTAGCGGCGGCCACGTCAACCCAGCGGTTACTGTGGCAATGGTGGTCACCAGGAGGCTGAGCCTGGCCAAGGCTGTGTTCTACGTGGCGGCTCAGTGTCTCGGTGCTGTGACCGGAGCAGGCATCCTCTACCTGGTCACACCTGCTGATGTCAGAGGAGGCCTGGGCGTGACGCTAGTAAGCACTTAGCAGCTAACTGTGCTAACTTTTTGGTAAATAACTCAAATGAAAGTTGCTGTGGGAGGAAGAGGGGTAGAGAACAGTGTCAATGAAATTGTCTATAGGAGAGTAGAGGGGAGTGCCAGCCAGTCAGGTGTGGGAGGGGCATGCACGCTTTCAGACCAAATCGACAAAGCAATAACGCTTGTTGCTAGTTGTCAGTTGCATGTGTGCGTCATTGAGTGTCTTTCATTTACTGTACAGTAATAAGTTCACTTGTGCTTTTGCTCTTTGTTTCCGAGGTGAACTCCAAGCTATCTCCGGGCCATGGCCTCGTAGTGGAGCTCCTTCTCACATTTCAACTGGTGTTCACTGTCTTTGCCAGCTGTGATCCCAAACGCACTGACCTTGCTGGCTCTGCTGGCCTGGCAATAGGACTTGCTGTGACCATCGGTCACCTGTTTGCAGTGAGTATCTGTCATCACACTGTGACCAAATGGGACGCTTATGAAAACACAAAGCAATGTAATATATGGTTGTTAAATTAAAGGTGTAGTCATATACTTGTCATATTCAGTTAATATCTACTCATGGTCCGCTAGCTGCCTGTTATTTGTGCGTGCTGAAAAAAACAACCTAATTTTTCTACCTCCTCTAGCCCTGGCTCTGTAAAAGTGAACACAAACAATGTGGTGCAGACCGCACCACACAACGGTGTCCCAGTGTTGGCCATGAGCATTAAATGCAGGGTGACGGAGCTTCTGAGGGAGCACCCTATGGCATTGAAGGGAGAGGTGTTTTTGTCTTGACTGAATTCAAATATCTACACAATGTATTCAGCAGTGTTGACTCCACCTAATAAACTGTATATTGATTCCAACATATTTAAGAAGGCAGGTGGGGCAAACGACCTTCATTGAACTCAATGAATGATGTGTGCACGTCTTAATTGTAGACTGCCATTGCATGGCAACCAGTCTTAAAGGAATACCTGAATCGTTCCATGTTAATTAATGCACAGGGAATTGTCTTTTGGCTCTTCTAGAGTAATTAATCTAACATTCATCTCTCTACTGTATTCAAATATCAAGAAGAGTCATATTGTCAAACAATGTTCTACTGTAATATAGTGCTTTTAAGTTATAAAAAGTATGTGTATTTAACCATCAGACATATGTAATTCCTGTGTGTACTTGTGATTAGATTCCTTATACTGGAGCCAGTATGAACCCTGCTCGGTCTTTTGGGCCTGCGGTGATCACACTTAACTTCCAGGACCACTGGGTAAGAAACTTCACGAACAGCATAAGACAGCATGTTGTTTATTTTAAATGAATGATGGCTCAATATCATACACATGGCATAACTGTAGTTGTGTTAACAGTATGTGTTTACAATAAGGTTGAAAATGTACTACAGTAGCTGGAGCATGTTGAAACTCGGTAAAATCATAGTTCTAACACTGTTCCAGAAAAGACTCATTTGAAATAAAGACTATGGTTTCACATACTGTAACAGAAAACTATGCTGCAGTCATCTAAGTGTTAAATTACTGTAAAACCTTACTTGTGGAGTGTGAGTTTATGAGTTCATCAAACAAGACAAGTACACGTGCCTGCTAACATTTGTATTCCTCGCAGACAGATCATGAGACTTTGGTTAACAAGTGTGCTGGATTTAAGTGTGCTGGATTTTGTAACCAGGCAATTAGATTTACTAAGATATTTTCCGTCAACGTGTGTTTATGTGTTTATGTGTGTGTGTGTGCGCATGTGCGCGTTTGTGTGTGCGTGTGTGCATGTATGTGTGTATGTGTGCGTGTGTGTGTGGCTATAATTGGGGTGGACCTTCTACCCTGTGATCATATTCAGCAATGTCTTGTCTGTCCTTCTGGCATGTGCTTCACAATGTGAATACTAAAGGCGTTCACTTTGTTTTCTGTTATTTTACAAGCTAGCCTATTTAATTATGTTCTGTTTCAGTTTGTCATATGCGGGGTCAACAACACAATAGTATGTACTGGACAAGGTCAGCTCAGCAGTTAGACTTTACAATAAACTAATACAATGTATGAATATGGGAGGCAATACGGAATACAATAATATAATAGTAATATGTCAATTCGATGAAAATATAAGTGCAATAAATAAATGAGCAGTATACAATCTAAAGTGACAAGCATATTGTACAGTAGCAGTACATGGAATAGTGGAGACCAACAGGTGAGCATGTATGCAATGAAACAGTACATCGTTGTAGGAGTTCAGAAGCCCGGTGGCCTAGTGGTAAAAACTATGTTTAAGTCTGGCAGACTCAGTAGCTTCTGTATTGTCTCACAGTATAGAAAGGAGTCTCAAGATCAAGTAACATCCATTTATTTATAAAGCACATTTACAAACTACCAATGTTGACAGAATTCCTGCACAAAATGATCCAAACTACAATTACAAATCAATAAAAAATGTACAAAATGATCCATGTAAAAACATTGTAAAATCAATCAAATTTAACAGAAATAAATAAATAGCAACATGACAAGCAAAACAACACAAAGACAGCCAACGAATAAAGATACGTTAGAAGACTAGACTTAAGTCTCGGTGGTGGTGGATGACCTAATTTTAATTGGAAGATTATTCCACAGTCTATAGGGAACAGAAAAAGCACGACCACCCTTACAGTAGTTTCTATCCGAGATTGTGCAATGGATAGAAGGAATTGTTTTACCGACCTAAGACCCAAGATGGTCTGTATGGGCTATAAAGGAAACCAATTAAGCAGCAACACAGTGTAATGTGTTATGTAATGCTATATAGTTGAAATGATTGCGGATATATGGAAAGCCATGTGAACGATTGATTCTTTGGAATAATGTGCCGTGTCTTTGGTTGCAATAAATAAGAAAATAGTCTTTCCCTCTGTATTGTGCTATTTGCAAGGGTCATGACATTAGTCGCATGACATGACATTAGTCTCATGGGTCATGACATTAGTCGCATGACATGACATTAGTCTCAAGGGTCATGACATTAGTCGCATGACATATGACACATGTAATGCTTCTATAGCGAACAATAATGCTAATACTGTAAATAATGTTGATAAGTTTCCTATAAAAAGATCCTGCAGCTGATTGAATGGCCTACGGTGGCCTTGTTGGCCCATGTTGCAGGTGTACTGGGTAGGACCAGTTCTGGGTGCGGCCCTGGCTGCAGCTCTCTATGAATACCTGTACTGCCCTGACCCAGACATGAAGAAGAGGCTTCAACAGGCCTACCAGAAGGACCAGTCTGGGAAGTACATGGAGGTGGAGGAAGGAGCAGGGGACGTTGCCATCAAACCGGGCTCCGTCCATGCAGTGGACCTGGAGAAGGCTGGGAAGAGAGGTCCATTTGTGGACTCATCGGGAGAAGTGCTATCCTCAGTATGACTATCATGTGCACTGGAGATGGAGACTAATCTGTAGAGCAGGCTGATGAGCCTTTCGTTCTCCAGTGACTGCACCGTCAATGTTGAACGTGATTTCTGTCCGTGAGCAAATGCTTATGGCATTGAGGGAGTAGAACCACTGTCATTAGCATTAGCAAGCTAGTGGAATGTTCCTGCACAACCCCACTGCAACAAATCTCCAGTGTTTAATCCTATTGTTCAGGCTACAAACTGTATAATAGCTGTGTTGGCATGAGGCGGACTAACTCACTAGCACAACTAACACTAACAGCAACTAAACTAATACATTGTATCAGGGAAAAAGGGGCATCACAATAGATTAAAGGTATGTAGCAACATATTGGGCCTTGTTATGTGAAAGCTAGTGTCACATTGTGCATTTAATCTACAGGTAAAAATGTGATATATCCCCTGTGATTATTAAGAAAATGACAGGTCCAGTGGTAGGACAGTTACAACAGGCTACTAATAATTAGCACCATGCAGTAGTTGTAGAGATCATGGTACATTTTCAGTGCAAATAACAAAACACGTACTATATATTATAGCAAGAATAATGCTATACAAACAACCGTCTTTCTTATGCAATTTGTCACTGTAATGTATTGCTATGTTCTTGTATTTTATATTGGTATTATATTTTATGATTATATTGGGAAAGAACTGTTTCTTTCTTGCAAAAATGAACTTCACACTGAAGTCTGAAGGAATTATATCTAGATGTCTGATATTGAATGCAAGCATTTCTATAAATATTGCAATAACAGAAGCATTGCAATAAGCTGCATTTTCCATAAAGATTTTAAGTCAAAATAAAGTATTTTTTTGCAATTATTGTGTTTATTTATTTAATTGGATGCAAACACTGACTGATCCAAAACATTTTATAATGAAATATGGAGATTTCAGGACATAATTTCAATATTATTTTTGTTATGTAAAATGCTCTACAATAACGCACCACCGTGAGCCTTTCAACATTTGTTGTTATTATTGTAGGGTCTTTGTGTAGAAATATCACCACCTACTGAGCATGTTGTGGAGATGACATACTTGCATAATAAGCTCCGTTTTCCATTTGTCCAGGGGAGGGCAGCCACGACCCTTGAATGTCTAGGTTAAAGTTGGAGTCTTTTTTATTTATTTTTTCGTCAAAATGTACACGTATTTGTAGTGAGCTTGGACTAAAATACCTCTTTATGTTGAACGATTTACACACGAGTGAGAACACAAGTCCCATTATTTAACATCAATAGGACAATTAAAGGACACATAACATGTTATTATATTTGTATTTCTAATATAGGCTATCTCTATAATACATAACTGACATGCTGTTACGTGTAATGAATATAATGTCCTCAGTTTAATATTTTAGTTGTATTGATTATTCTAACGTTTTTATAAAAACTGAAGTTGAATGCAGCATGCTATTTTAAATGAGTAGAGTTTCCTTACTAGTTCTAGTTATATTAGAATGTCAAAAGCACATCTGGTTGATTTTAAACATAAAAAGGTTGGTTTATATTACTTGATTTAATTTATGACTAAACAAACCCTTTTTTCATTGATTATTGATATTCTCGCTAAATGTTTTAGGAAGTGTCATCAGAAAAAAAAAAATCTTGGATAGGCCATTATCAAAATATGATGAATAAATAAAGAAAAATGAAAATGTATCCACTGGTATCCACTGAAGCGAACAAAATATATAAATACACATATTGTACATTAACATGCATAGCAATCATCAACGTCAATATCACGAGTATTGTGTAAGGGCTTTTTTATATCTCACAGATGGCAAAAAGTACATTTCAAACTGCCTCAGTTGATGATCCTATTGAGAATAGCTCACATTCCCATGTGTCACTTATTCAGCAACATATTTCAGACGGTACATTCCTTACAGCAGAGTAACAGAAGGGGCACAGGATAAAACACACACCTTAAAGATCATTAGCAATTAATATTTGGGGACTAGTGAAGAAAAACAGCGTTAAACACTTGTTTAATAATTCATACTATAAACAAGAAAGTCTCTCACTTCCTTAATAATTTAGACGTAAGCTAATGTTGATTTATTCAGGAAGGTCTCTGCCACCAGCAATGCCTGGAGTGTCCACATTTGAATTAAAGTAGGACAGTAGCAGGCGACTCTGTAATAACATTTGTATAATTTTATTATTGCTCTGGGCTCAGTTCATTTCCTCCTCCAGTAGCTGCGTGAAATTGTTTGATTCTGGAAAGTGCCTTGAGTCTGCAGCTCTGGGGTTAGAGGCTGGTACAGGAACAGGAAGAAATGCGACACACTCCTTCAGTCTAATGTTCTGTCAGACACATAAACACACGCACTCCAACAGACAGATACACATAAATAAATAGAGAGTGATTGTGTGTGTGTGTGTGTGCGTGTGTGTGCGAGAGAGAGATAGAGAGAGAGAGAAAGAGTGAAAGAAATAACTTTGTTATTCTGAATTTCATAATGCCGTTACACCAGCTCACTTAATAACTCAATCTGTCTAAAATAACGTGATTGATATCCTTACTCACCTTGTCTCCTCTGATGAATATTTTACTGAATCTATTTAGGATTGCTATGAAACTGAATAACCGTGGCATTTATTACATTTTCACACAATGCAAATATGAGGTGCATTTATGTGTCATTCCACTGGAGAGATTACATTTCTAGTTTATATTAGAGAAGGAACTTCCACTTTTACTGGGTCATGCTCAAGTTGAATCGGTTCATCTCTGGTGTTGGTGATGAATGTGTTCAGCCATCACGTTAAGCTTCACCAAGCTATCTGAACATTAGTGCTATTCCTCTACTGCACGGCAATTTTGGCTAACAATGATTGGACTTTCATTTCCAAAATGTTAATTTAAAAAACTCTGATTACTCTAGCACAAACAATCAGGTTTAGTCCATATTAGGCCGCATACCACACCTGAGACCTGTATGGCTCTCAGACAGGGAGGGAGGGTGGAGAAGTTCTGATTGGTTTCCTCAGGGCTCTCCTTCCAACTTTCCACCCCCACATTCCCCCACTCTGCCCCCACACCCCCACTTCAATTCCTTTATGCAGAGCAGCCCAAACTGCAGTTTGATGAAACACATTTGTTTGACTTAACTCTTTCTTCACCATCGTAGCCAAATCTGGAAAGGCCTGGCGGTGTAATGTGGCCCATCAGCAATCGGGCTAATGAGAGGATATATGTACGACTGTGGGACTTGTCCGGGGGAGCTGTTTTCCATTTGGCTTTGGTCTGCCCGTGTTATTAGGGAAACCTTTATTATTGTTGCCCTCTAGTGGGAACCATATAATAGGATTACATTTTATTAGAGCCTCCCAGCATTACCCAATAAGCCCCCCCACCCCCTCCCCACCTTGTCTCTCTACCCCTTATAGTAGTGTCACTGGTTCTTATGTCCACTGTGGGTGGGGTTGGGGGGTGAGGGGGGCTGGATTTGGCAGAGCGTAAAGTGCACACCAACAAGTGAGGAGGTGAATGGTCTCACGCTCATCTAAACAATGGAAAAATCACACATTGTCTCTAGAACATGTCAGTCAAATTTACAGTGCCTACATCAATCTATCTAAGGTGCAGAAAGTTGTGTGTGGGTATTCCCTGCAAAGCATTATTAGCAACATGATGATTCCAGCGATGAACTTGGTCTCTGACGTAGGCCGTAAACAAAGACGGAGCTGTAACATAACGACGGCCTTGTTTAGCCTGTTCTCAATCATATGTTACAGCTTGAACAGAGGTCCTGTATCCCGTAACGTTTGCCTTCCAGGGTCAGAGCTTAGGGCATTAAAACAGAGGGTTCCAGGAAGATGAGCTTTTTCAAAAGTTACTTATAATTGAGCAAAGATAATATTTGATAGCTGTATATGACCGCAGGGCAGCCTCCGGAGCAGGCCTCAATCCAACTCAGTTCTTTGCATATATGTCTGTGGTTATAACCACAGGCAATTGCTGTGTAAGGGAGTGGCACATAGAGCAGTTATTAATGTTCTGGGGCAATTACACTGCGTCACGAGCATTACGTAAAACTGTATTTTACAGAAAAACATACTAATAAAAACACATTCAGGTCCTGTGTCTTTCATACAGTATATTGGACAACTTTTCCTACTACCATTTCCTGGAGTAACACAATATCTGCTTTTTAAATTAGTAAATGGAAGCAATAAAAAAAACAAAAAACTTTCTTTGTATTATTAAGTCTTAGATGTCACATAAATACATTCCCTGTGTTATAGCTCCCACAGAACAACACACATCTGCCCCAGCTCTGCGTGTGTGAGAGAATGTGTGCCTTTGTAGGGGAAGGGGTAGAGAGATGTACAAGATTAGAAGCACTGCAGGGGGAGAGGTAGTGAGAAGTGGTAACAACTCAGCACATATGTGTGGGACAGACTCTGCTCTCAGTTTCAAATCAAGTTTATGTTTTATTCAGATAGCATGTATGACCACATGTTTTTCCCTATTTGAAAATTGATCACACTGGTTTGTCAATGATCCAATACATTCAAATTCATTTGTAAAATGTAAAAAATACAACAATAAAACCAATTTAAAAACACACACACAGAAAAAAGCTCCCATGTAAACATATTTCTCCGCCCTCTCTTCATCCTGTGTATGCATTTATAACCAAAGCTATGATGTCATTCAGGCCAGGCTGTTTCTGTTTGGGACAACTCACATCTGCAACCGATTTGGATAATTTGTTCACCAAAATATGGCGCAGTCAGAGCGCGCCCACTGTTACTGCTGGAGCAGCAAGGGATATAGCCAAGGCAAACACAAGCCTTCCACCGTGGCACTGGAACAATGGCTTTGTTTTTTGGCCCTAGAAAACAGACATTAAGATCTCCCCTGGCTGGTTTTTCAACAACATCTAATGCATATTTTGAATACTGAAGCGAGAGGACCCCATTATGACTTGGCTCCATTTGGGTGGAAAATGGATAACGTATGGGATTTTGAGGCCTGGGGTGCTCTCAGTTTTCTACAGTTTGTCAGCCTGATGGCGAAGAGGAAAAATGTGTGTGTGTCTATGTGTGTGTGTGTGTGTGTGTGTGTGTGTGCGTGCGTGTGTGCTTGACGCAGCAAACTGAATGCAAGTCCTGGTGGCCGGTTGCCTTCAGGGCAAATAACTTCATCATAACAATATAATCCTGTGTTTGTTTTCCAGTGGGACATGGTGGTCAGTAGAAAGTTTAATGACCCTTGGACTGGATGGGCAAGGGATAGCTGTCCCTTCCTAGAAAGCATTTCTTTTTTGTCATCTGCACTTTAAAAAGTGCAATCTGATGGTGAAGAACATCTCTGAATGATGCCTCATCTAGAAGCCATCATCACATGTCCATGGGAAGAGTTGATCAATCACTGTTATTTTCAAAATGCTGTATGTATCAATGTTTGGAGCGCCGAAAATGTCTTGGGTTGAGTTAAACATTAAAGTTGAACATTAGTTGAGCATTAAAAATATACAGGCTAAGCAAATATTTTGTATTTTCGTTCTATATTTAATGACCAGATGGTTTAGGATTAATAGCTTCAAGAAGGGAAATTTGAACAGTAGGGGGCGAAATTGAGAGCGCTTCAACTCCTAATCTATTTTATTATGTATAGCATGTCAACGTTAGTGTTGGCAAATGAGGGTTAATAGCATGTTCATATTTGTAGCCTACTACACAGGCATAATAATAGCAATAATAATATTATTAATATTATTATTAATAATAATAATAATAATAATAATAATAATAATAATAATAATATAACAATAATAATGCGTTATGTTTGGGGATACAGGGCAGAGTTAGGCTGCAATTCCTTCACTGCCTGTATCCACAAAGTGAATTCAAAAGCCTAAAAGTGCCTCAATCATTCTGAAATCATGCATGGTTGAACATTTCAAATGAGCTCGCACACCAGCCCGAGGCAATGATTCAGACTTGATTGGGGCAAGGCAAGCTGCAAGTGCTTATTTATACAACTACGTCATTTGGAGGTTGGCCAAATGGATGAAAGAGGCCGAAAAGATTACAAGAAAAGAAAAAAAGCTACACTGCGTGACTTTTTTTACTGCAATGCATTAATTTAATAAGTGTATTACTCGTTAATCAACAAGTTGTTATATTACCATGCATTACACAGCCTAGGAAAGAAACTAAACTAAACGATGGACTACAGATTGAAAAAAAAAAGACTCCACTAACAATCTATATAATTATCTTCATCTGCTGCTTTTCCTCTCTGGCAAAGAAACACTCCATCCATTTGTAGAAATCGCCTGGGGCAACGTAACATCAAAACTAATCATAACGATTAAAATCTGCTTTTCCCTGCGAGAGGGAGGCAAGGCAAGTTGTC
Organism: Forbesichthys papilliferus; assembly: GCA_025399855.1. NCBI lineage: Eukaryota > Metazoa > Chordata > Actinopteri > Percopsiformes > Amblyopsidae > Forbesichthys > Forbesichthys papilliferus. Next base: position 2,326,084 of record JAODOY010000009.1, on the reverse strand, counting down.
GCCAGGAGTAAGGGTGTTGTATATACTACTGTATATGCAGGAGGAAGAAAACGAGGTTTCTTTATTCGATTTTATAAAACAAACAACAAAAAACGAGGCATTGCTGCTGCGATCCCTTTCCTATGCTCCGAGTTTTATTCTGCAGATTGGTTTAGACTGGGGCAGAGCATGAGCTAATTGTATCCTGATCTTTACCTTGAGGGGTTTCGGAGCCCTGGAGCAAGTATTCTCTGTATTTTCTTCTGTCTACCTTAGCCAAGCTATTGCATTTCTCACTGCTGTAGGAAGGGAAGCAGGTCGTGGGCCAAATCGGAGGGAAAAGGTGCATAAAAAGATACTTTATGCTGTTCTATGTATCAGGTAAGCGAGGATTTATTTGGTTTGCCATTATTTCCGAGGCTGGGACATGAGGCGCTGCTGCTTTTACGCATGTGCCAGGCGATGCGAGCGGTACAGTTCTTACAAAAAATATTTATCCACTTCCTGACTATTGTTACTTTGTGACTGCACAATATGTTCCATGTGACTACGGTTAAGTTGCGGCTTTCCCTTTATTCAAACGATCCGTAGATTAGACTACGAAACATCGAAAAAATATTTATCCCCGTTTGAAATCGCTCCTGGCGCATGCTTCAGCCTCAAACACGTTGTCGTCTCTGTATCCCTGGTGCAGGTTAACTTGTTCATAACTTGCTTAAACAGCTTTCACTGTCTACGTAAATGCTTTTCCTAAGTCAGTTTGTCCTGAAACATTCCCATTTCCTGAATGCCCCAGATCCTCTAATGAAAGACGCCATTGTGGAGTAATTTAGCCGGAGGGGTTTTTTTATTTTGTAAGACAGGAGGTACCTTTTTTACACACGTCAATGCAGATTCTGTGAAACATCTTACAATACGACCTGTAAATCTTTGGCTTTATATAAAATCATCACGTAATCTATGTGAACTATTAATTTGGGCACATTTATCTTCCCTTATGGTAGCTCTAACCAGTGCGCAATTAAGATGCAAACGACTCTGAATTATAGTATATTCAGAAAGTAGACTGCACGTCTGGCTATATGTAGGAGTATGGCATGTGTAACTACCTTTTTTTTTTCTTTTTTTTAGTTAATATAGTTTATAGATATTAGTTTTCACATAGACTTGTGATATTATTCTCGGGACTGTGTAGCAGATAATGTATTGGTGTTTTAGTTATTTGGAAAATCTATATTTCATAAAAGCCACACAATATGTAATCCGTTAATTTCTTGACACCACAGTATAAGCAGCTCGAGTGTTCTACGCGTGATGCTTGGTAAGGACCGGACACTTGATGGCGCCACAATAACAAAAGCATTAATTTTTTTGTAACTCACATCCCCTAATATTATATCAGAACATTCCCATCACACCGTTATGTTTTCGAAACTATTTAAATGTAGCCTACTGCAGAACTATTAAAACTATTCAATAACAAACCAGAAGAAACGCACTGTTAACCATATCTGACCAGACTTAAATGAAATAGAAATGCCATTTAATTTTGCACTTCAGTGTGTGCTCCTAAAACAGGGAAGCACTTTATTAAAAGTCCACTCTCCCATATAATATATGTAACACGGATGAATGTTAATGTATCCTATATTGGCAGATAAAGGAATTGGCAGAGTTCGGCTTTTGTGACAGTAGCCTATAATTTAAATAAACTATATCTAAGATATAGGTTCTATAACATAACATTTCATTACCATAGGCTAAACTAAGAGAGCTTAATTAGAGCTATATCATCATTTAAATATTCACCTGGGTCATGGTGTTGAGAAAAGTATTCAAATTGTCTGCTTTTGGCTAAGCTCTCAATTTATAGTTTACAGTTTTCCAAGAGAATGCATTTGTGGACTTTTGAAACAAATTGCCGCAGGCAAAGAAGCAGTGACAACCTATCCAGATTATGTAAATACCTACTTGCATCTAATTGCATGCTAATGCTATGATCTAAACATTACATTGTGCATAGTGTGAGTTGCATTGTGGGATAGATATCTGAAACCTAGCTACTGTACAGTATATTTTGAATTAGATTTCGTCCCTATTAAAGTGTAGTAGAGCATGTGCTGATGAAAGACTGTGGCCTTCATCCTTGGAGCATGTACGTAAGATGTTAAATGATGTTGTTGCACACAGATTTAACATGAAAAGACTTGGCAAAACCACTGCAGAAAAACAATAACACAACAACTAAACAAAAGGGCAACTCGAGCTGCCAAAAGAATTCCAGGCTTTGATGCACTGTGTCCGTTATATATTTGTTTGCCCATACTGTGTTGTGGATGCTATCAGCAAAATAACACAAGCTGTGTAAACATCCAAGCCGCTAAATACAGAGGGGTTCCAATCGAGTTTAGGGAAAGCTAGGGGACATAACTGGATACTTAGTCACATTTAAGAGGTCGCACGCACATATGTGGCACTGCTGGTCCACATTAGCAATTGCAACAGGTATTTAAAAAAATACAAAAAGTAGAAACTGCTGCTTACAGAGTTCGTTGGTGTGCAGAGCAGCCCTGACATCGCTGTACATACTCAGCAAGGTGCTTCCTGATTGATTCTATCTTGCAGTAATATAGCCATTGTCCTGCAGGCTCATGAGAGTAGATTTGTAGGACAGAATTGTAATGAGTGGTCAGTGGTTTAGGGCAAGGTCCAGAAGACATGCATATCCACTCCCATCGCAGAGTGAGTGATCACACGATACAGCTCCACAACCCCACCCCGAACTCCTTGCTTGTCTGTTGGTCTCTCTCCACCCCCCACCCCCCCTCTCTCTCTTTCTCTCCCCCACACAGTTTTCCATAATGCCTCACAGATTTTACACTCAATCCACCTTTGCGATGACAAGGCTTTGAGGAAATCCAATTCCGCCAAGCTGTTTTCAGAACTTGCTCACCACAGACAGAAACACATCACACTTGCTCGCACACACACACACCACCATCTCCGCAAATTAGTCAGGGAGCAAATTACCTGCATTCTGAGTGTGATCCCACGCACTTTCCCGGCTGCCTTACACAGGTCCCCTTTTGAAGAGCAGCCATGTGATTTCTCTCTCTCTCTCTCTCTCTCTCTCTCTCTCTCTCTCTCTCTCTCTCTCTCTCTCTCTCGCCCTGCAGGCCCCTTTGCCTTCTGCGAGGGATTCTGGAGTTGAATTTTAAAAACTACGCATGGCGGCTGCCTGCGCTTATCAGCGCAGGCACAAACGGCATGCAAATCAGAGCGGGATCACACGCTGCATTGGAAGCCTATACACTCAAAGGCAGGCTTAATTGCTAATTGGGTAGCTAGGTGTGAAACTTGTGCTGCCAAGGAGAAGTAGAAATATGAATGTTTTAAGGCCAGTGGTTGAACTAATTAATTTCAATGTGAATGTTATTAAAATTGTGGATAGCCAGCCGGCTATGAAGGAGGAAAAAAAGGGGGTGTAAACAGCCCTGGAGATGGCTGTGACAATAGGCTACTGACACATGTTCTGGTCTTGTTTTCTACATTACGATTAATTACATAAAGTTGGAGGCTTTGCAATCCTGTGGTCATCAGAGAAGCTGTTGCAATTCACACAGATATAGGCTATACTGTTACTTGCATGTAAATGCAAAACACGTATGATCCATTTTAGTTCAGTTGCCTATACTTGTTAATGTCCAATAATGCTGTTTAGCCATATCAGTCAAGTATTAATTACTGTTTTCATACAAGATATGAATGTGTGCATTGCTTTTGTCATTATGTGCAGTCTCCAGTTTTGGGGATGGGAGTGACATTTCTGAAGAGGAAGTAGGGAGTGTGGGTTCTGCCCGGTCATTGTCTGGTTCAAACTGAATTTGGATTAGCTTTTGAGATAGAGACTTTCTAAACGATGGTTTACATCGAACATTCAGTGAAACAATACATAGAAACAAAGAGGTTTCTACTAAAGGGCAAAGGTCAGGCGCAGTAGCACGTCCAGGTGTGCGTATGACGCGTTTTAGCACCCAGGTGATCATTTCTATAATGAAAGCGTAGACCTTTTTCCATTCATTTCACAATGCGGCGCACATACCTGCCATTTAAACAGCGACAGCCCAAAAGAGCCGCAGGCGCTACAATGCTAATGTTGTCGGGGGCTTTGACTACTCCCAGCCATTGCAAAGAAGCCGCTCTATGCGACTGCCACGGCGCCGCGCTTTCCCCGGTGTGCGTTACCTTTCTTCACGCCCCTCTAGATCTGTCAGGTGTGGAACCAGACCAATTCTATCTAACTCGAAGTGTGTGCAGTGATGGACGAAACGGATATCATGGACTTAACGCATCAGAAAACGAGAAAGCGACCGCGTCCAATCAGTTCCGTGGATGAGACCGTGCACGCGTCTCTTAAACGACTCCCGCTACGAGCAGCGGAGTGCAGGGACCCGTCACTTATGTTTGCAGTGAGAGGAGATCCGATACATGCAGCATCTATGAAGCAAAATGATCATTCTGTGACTTCCTCACCAACCACTATGCCAGCGCAGGTAACCGATAGTGTATGGAGTAGCATATGGGAGCCTATAGCCTAGATACCCTATAGTGGCCGATGAGGCACTTTATTGAATGCGACTGCGAGGGCAGTTGTTTTTTTTTTTTTTTTTTTTTTTTTTTTTTTACAAGATAGCCTACATTTGTAATTTTTTTTTTTTTTTTGTCTGTGATTAAATTCTCTTGTCGCGTATTCTACATTTGTATCACTATAAGACATCCCAGTCGACCGTAAATAGGCTACGACTGCTTTACATAAGGATTTTCTGTTAAAAACCAGTCCAAGAAATGTTTTTAAAACAAAAAAAGCTGATGTGTTATAATACAATTAGTCGAGTGTAGCCATCAACATCTTACTGATAAACTGCTCCACTCCAATCTGGAACTTTTGCTGGCTGTGTGCAAAAGTATTTGTTCTGCAGGCTTTAGAGAACTTCTCTGCTAAATGTGTTTTTAGGTTAACGAGAGACAATTCTTCCAAATCCAATTAGATTATTCAAATCGAGACTGATTATTGCCCATTTACAATGTCTGTGAGATTGATGCTCCAAATTAATTTGGTTTAAGAGATTATTGCCCACAGGTATGAATGGTTGTGTGCATTGGCAACATTCAGGTCAAGGTCAGGCTGCCTTGTTAAATCGTCTGCTGCATTTCTGACAGTGACACTATGGTGTGTGAAATCTGGAGTGTAACACAATGACTTCAGTCCTACAGCATTTTTACAGCATTTCATATGTCACTAAATATCTCTTTCAGCTTTCGGACTATCCTGCAAAGTCTTTCAGCCAAACGAATGGGATGGTTTTATCAGTGTGAACGTGTTTCTATTCAGTATAAATGTAGGCTGAGACTGTGTGCCGCTAACCTTTTTAATAACAGTTTCTCTGTTGACTTGTGTGTGCCGCAGGATAATCGCTGCAGTATGTCCAGGCCAATGATCACACGGTCACCAGCCTCCCCACTGAGTAACCAGGGCATCCCGACACCGGCGCAGCTCACCAAGTCCAATGCCCCTGTGCACATCGACGTGGGCGGGCACATGTACACCAGCAGCCTGGCCACCCTCACAAAGTACCCAGAATCCAGGTGAGCGGATTGATGTGCATGCATCCAAATGAATCAACCAGCAGAGCTCCATGCCATCTTGAGTTGTGTATTGTGAAGTCATACAACTACAATCTAGTTGGAATACAAGATGTTTGTACGGCAGGCTAAACAAGATGGTGTCAAATCTTCTAGTTTGATTGATTTAGTTAGATATTTATTTAGATTTAAAATTTGAGATATTCTGGCAGGCCCACATCATGCTGTACACACATACACACGCATATTTCCACATTGGGATTTCAGTTGCGTTTAAATTGATGTGATGGAGACACACATCTTAGTAATTCCGAGGTGGTGAGCAGTTTGTACTGGCGCATAAACCAACATAGAGCAAAGACAAAAGCAGCTCAGTTATTCTGGCAGATGTCAGTGCAGCAGAGAACAGGCCAAAGGGCGCGAGGCCATCTGGAGGCGAGAGTCTGTACTGTCGCCGTGAGCACAGGCCCTGAGGGTGGCTTGCACCCTGCCTCGGGCACCTATACCAGCTGGTCCTGACCTCTTCATCAGCCCGCTGTCTGCTTTGTATAGCAGCCTTATCTTCCTGCTGCCTTCTGCAGTGTGCAAAACACGCACGCACGCACGTTTGTTTGTTTGTTCTTTCTATCTTTCTTTTCTTTTCTGTCCTTCCTTCCATCAATCTGTCCAGCCATCCATCTTCTGTCTTGACGATGTGTTCATTGGAGATTTCCAGGCGTGCACACATCGCATGGCTCATCTCTACACGTGCACACGTCTCACTACTGTATACATGTTTGCCCCCACAACACATTTAGGTAGGCTAAAAGGGGCTGTTACGTGATTCCAACGTTGGAGAAATGCAACAGATCAATGCCATATAGTGTCCACGTTGTCATGATGTACATTTTTTTGTGTCCCTCCTTCTATCTAACCCCCCCCCCCCCCCCATTTCTCTGTGGGTAGAATTGGCCGTCTCTTTGATGGCACAGAGCCCATAGTGCTGGACAGCCTGAAGCAGCACTACTTCATTGACAGGGATGGACACATGTTCCGCTACATCCTAAACTTCCTCAGGACGTCCAAGCTTCTCATCCCGGACGACTTCAAAGTGAGTTGGCCATCCAGCCGCACAATTGCAGCACCCTCTCAGCCAGTCAGCATTCCTTATAACCTAGAGTCCCGCAGCGCTCGCGGTGAGCGCTCACAATGCTAGCTCTCTGTGGTCATGGTTCCCATGCTAGAGACCAAATGATTAGTCTGTCCGAAAACAAAAGCTCCAAGCTCAGCAGATTGTGGTCGTTTTGTGTTCTCCTGGCGTAAGCATAAGTAACTTAGGCCCCCTGCAGCTACGAGTGGCCAAAGATCCTTGAAGATATGAAAAGGGGAAAACAAATGTGCCTCTAGACTGAAATAAATGGATGCCATGTCCGAGACTGGATGTCTGGCTTGGTCCTAAGACAGCATGTGTCCAGAGAGATGGTGAGACTCACTGTATGTGACACATTTGCTTTTACTCCTATGTGTCATTTAGGCCGTAATTACTAGGCTAGCCCTTAGAGGAAACAGATAATCACATTATCTGATGGGGTGTCCACCGAGTGAGTCAATCAGGGGAAACACAATGTCAAAAAAGGTTCAGACTGAGGTCTATTCACACGTGGCACATCTGGAGCATAGCATGGGAAAGGTGGACTGGTTATTTCACACTACGCTGTCCTGTTGGTTACAGATGTTGTCTTCTTCACCAGGGAACCGCTCGTTTCATTTCACACTGGCCTGTTCTGCAACCTTTTAATTTAGCTGTATGGCATCTCTATGGGAGTTGCTTATTCATGTAAAACAACCTTGTGGGGAGAAGAACACTCACATTCAGCAGACTATACTGCACACCAGGGTATACATGTTTGCTAACATTTGAAAGATGTACAGCAGACAAACCATGTTGATCCAGGTAGACTATACGCCTCAATTGTATTATAGCACCTGAGGAACCCAAAATCTGACCACTGCTGGGGGATGGGTGTATGTGTGTGTGAGTGGGGGGGGGGTCTCCTTGTGTATGTCTTGATTGTTGAAGGGGTATGAAAGAATGGAGAGGAATAGAGAGCATGCATTTTCTACATCCTTACTGTTGACTAAAATGTATGACACTAGGCTAACACTGAACAGGTTTCATTAGGATTTCCTCAGCATAACAATGACCAACACTACTAAAGAACTAAATGTAGCTTGTTTTTCATCACTCAGGCAAAATGCACAATGAAAAACACAAACCATTCCAACCAATGACATTACTCAACAGTATGCTAATGGTTCATAAAATGAATGGCTCAAATAAGAGTGAAAGGGCAGTAACAAAAACACTATTGGGGCAACTTGCGTATTACACGTTACTACACACACCCAGGCCCAGTTCTTAGTTCAGACTTTATACTTTGAGTCATGTACTGCTGTTAGGGGATTAGCCTACCACAAACATGTGTTTTTACACACAGTATGTGGCTGGAAATAATCACGTTGTTTATCTCCAATTAGCTATTTTCAGTAGTACTTAAAGGTAATAGGAAAGTGATTGTAAGCTAATACACTTTTTCTCAAAATCACCCCAGATATCTCCTTACAATTCTCTGTGCGTGCTGAAAAAAAGACTATGGTACTTGTACACAGCCCGGGCTCTGTAAATCGGAACATAAATGAAGTGGCGAACACCGTACACAACCGTAGTCTTTGTGATGCTTTTCCAATGTGTGGGCTGGAGCTTCTGATAGAGCACCCTATGGCATTGAAGAGAGAGGTGCCTGTTTTGTATTTGGAGTTTGAAGTACGCAAGCCTTCTCGAGAATGACTTAACCTGTAATTTACCAATATTCTCTTTGTCACCATTTGCCACTGTTCTCTCTGCTGCCCCCTATAGGACTACAGCCTGCTGTATGAGGAAGCCAGATACTTCCAGCTGCAGCCCATGTTGTCTGAGCTGGAGCGCTGGCGCCAGGACCGGGAGCTGAGCCGCGTGTCTCGTCCCTGTGAATGTTTGGTGGTGCGTGTGGCACCAGACCTGGGAGAGAGGATCACACTGAGTGGGGACAAGGCCCTGATCGAAGACGTCTTCCCAGAGATCGGCGACGTCATGTGCAACTCGGTCAATGCCGGCTGGAACCACGACTCCACGCACGTCATCCGCTTCCCGCTCAATGGATACTGCCACCTCAACTCCGTCCAGGTAAAGGCAACGGGTGGCAGATTTGAGTGTTTCTATTCGTTTACCCACACAACTCAATGTTGAATATCTCTACCTCTATAAAAGACACCCAAAAGTTAGGAAAAAATTGCATTGCCCATTATTTTTACAACTGTTTCCCAATTTGTGAGATTCACTAACATGATAATGCCTTCAGTGTTATTTTCTTTCATCTTCTGTTTTATTGCAGAGATTCTAATTTCTTATGAGGTCTGTACAGTAAAATCTAGAGGACTATCTCATCAAATCTAATCATCAGAAATGCCCTGCAGACAGATGTGTTCTGTGATTAGTTAATCAAAGCATGGGTTTAGCAACCCGTCATTATTCTAAATCTACCATGATCTTTGCTTTAGTCTGACTGGAATACCAACATCGCCTCATTTACCGTAGCAGAGTTGACTGATGGTCATCATCCATGTATGGGTTTTATATTCGTCTTTTTGAGCAGTCTATCCATAAACTCCTCTCGCTGCATGCTGTGCAAAGGCATGGAAACACTAATCACCCTTCTTGGTCTTGAAGTAAATGACAATGACCGGCCGATGCTGTATTTTTCTAGAACCAAAGTAATGTAGAGTGTTAGAGTGACCTTTCTTATAGAAATGTGTTTATATATCCCCAAGGAAAATTAATGTATTACCAGCCATTTCTTGAGGTCATTTGGACTAGTGGTGGCACATTGCTAAACACTGAAATAATATAAGGAAAAGGCTGAAATAATATAAGGGAAATCTTTGGCTTTTAAGACAATTTCTGCTGCTGCAAAACCATCTAGTGGTAGGCTTGAGAATTGCAGTTTGAAAGAGTAAAATGCATAAACCAGATTGAAAATCTCCTTTTAATGTCACTATTCATTACACACATACTGTGTATATACTTTTCATACCTCAGCATATGTATCCAATCCCTAAATTGTGAAATGGCACTGTTTCATTTGTAGTTGTGCGGCCATATGTTTGTGATTATGTATTGACTACGCATATATTAATGTAAAGCTATTCTGATACACATAAATAATAAGAGGGCTTTTTTTAAAGACTAATTTTAAGGGAATCAAATCAATGCCTCTTTCCCATAAATTAACAAATAAACCTGTCTGTGAAATAAGGGAGTTTGAGAGAGAGGGGGAGAGAGGGGGAGAGAGAGGGAGAGAGCACTCCCTGGCAGGTTGTCCCCAGGCTGGGCCCATAATCCTGTTTGGTTATTAAAGCACGCCGGCGGTAGATGCTGTATCTGCGGCTAATGGAGGCAAGGCGGGGGTTTCGGGAGGGGGTGGGGTTGGATGGGGGGCAGAGAGAGCTGCCAGCAGTCGGGGGACCTTTGTAGTTTTGGCAGAGGCTTGAGCCTGAGGCAGAGAGAGAGATGGGGGAGGGGGGGGGGGAGCAGGCCACAGTGAGCCAAGTGGCAGAGAGAAAGGCTCACTGCTCCCTGGGGCGTATTCGATGGAATGTGATCTCACAGCCCCCCTGGACACGTCTGTAGATGTCTGCAAGGCTGCCGGATCAGGAACAGCTTTATGCACATAAAACACACATGATCTCTCTCTCTCTCTCTCTCTCTCTCTCTCTCTCTCTCTCTCTCTCTCTCTCTCTCTCTCTCTCTCTCTCTCTCTCTCATGCACACTAAACAGTCCAGCATTCTGAACTATAAGAATAATCTATGAAACGCTGAATCCAAATGCATGCTCACTTTATCCTCGTCCTTTTCACCAGTATCTCAGTTCCAAAGTGTTGTCGCGGGCCGTATGTTTCTGCACGCTTCCCTGCGCTACTTCCAATGCTAGACACAGAATTACCTCAGCACACTGACTGCAAGCATTTTGGGCGCGAGCCCAGATCCATGTAGCCATGTATAAAATGTTAGCGGCTGCATTCGTTAGCACCGTGTATCCGAACCAACAGACCTCTCTGACACGATAGCTTTGTGCCCTGACCCACAAGTAGCATTCGTGCGGTAGAGGCAATAGGGTATGTTGCTAATTGCCCCTGTTGTAAAAGCTGTCAATGGGTTGAGGTGTTAGTCAGGAAGGTAAACGTGTGGTGTTATCACATCCCCATCCTTGATGTTTCCACCTTCCGCGCTTCACCCAGGTCCTGGAGCGTCTCCAGCAGCGCGGGTTCGAGATCGCCGGCTCGTGCGGTGGCGGCGTGGACTCATCCCAGTTCAGCGAGTACGTCCTGAGAAGGGAACTGAGGCGGACGGGTCAGCGAACACCCAATTCAAACAGGATAAAACAGGAGCAGCTGGACTAGAGACCCCGTGACCACTAGGAGATGCTAGACGTTTCCCCGTGGCAGCCAAACTCTTGATGCAGCAGAGCTCTGTGGACTCTGTTTCTGTTCGTTCCTTGTCCATGTTTTTTTGTTTTTGTTATTTTCTCGAGAACCTATAAATAAAAAAGGGTGTTGAAGGAGATTTCTATGCCACAAGAAGATACAGTACAATATATTAAATTAGTTTTAAATCTCAAGGACATTTGTGATTGTCTAATCCCATAAAACCATTAATAATAAAAAAAAATAAGAGGATTTATATATCGCTACTGGATCCCCAACAAAAGTTTGTTTTAAAACTTGGAACCTACATTAGGTTGAGTATGATTTATATTTCCGCAACATAAATATAAATTGTTGATTTAGCATGACGCATAGCCTAGCACCAGTGATTTGATTTTGCTTTCCCACTGGCATATTGGCAACCGGCAAATTAATTCCCCTCTATAATATGTTGCTTACAGAATAGAATGTCTCAGCTGTCATGAACCATTCATTCATAACATAAGAGAATATCTGATATTTTAATGATTTGCTCCATAGTTAAAGATTTTGAATACCGTGACGCCAATGAGGTGCTTTTACTTAAATGGAAGATATTTTATTTGACATTGCTATGAAATATAATTAATAACATACTGTAAGTATCATTCAAATGTATGTCTTAGACCTTTCTATAGTTGATAACTCAAATAATTTAGTAAGTTATTATGTCACACTGTTTGCCTCATTGGGGTGTGAACAATGTGCCCATTTTAACCATCTTGGGAATGATTTAATTGGATTGTAACATTCCCCTGAGAACTAACTTGTAAATGCTATTTGTCTTTGTATGTGTTTGTGGTTTTTTTTACATTTAATATTTTTAAAGTTAAATTGTTGCCTCAGATATGACTGAACATATTAAATCTTATTGTACAACCCAATCAAAAATAGCTTTCAACTCTTAGCAAATGTTGATATGAAGTTGCATATAAAGTATTTCTAACATGACTGACCCACCTATGCTCCCAGAATTTGAGTAAAGAGGAATGTAGCACAACTCAATTTGAAATAAATCTTTAACTGAAGAGTTTCATTGGCTTCCAGTTAATTATGTTTCATTTCATGTATATTACATTTGTTTGTGTATTTTTTGTGAAGGTAATTTTTATGAAATAATTATGAAGGGATGTACAGAATTAGTACAATAAATAAGTGTTAGAAATGCCAAGAGCCCCTTTACATTGAAGCTCTCAACTAATCTCTACTCCTCCCCATAGACCTCTTCTATAGGCTGTTCTACCCACTCGCTGCCATAGCTGTGTTGTTATAGTACACTGAGGCAGAACTTGGGCTCTATGGCTGGTTCCTCCTGACTATTACTCTCAGTTCAATTTTTTTACAGTCTGGAAACCCTGTTTGCATTCGTGTTTTCACAGCCACCCTGCTGGCAGACCAATCAGGGTGGCTTAGTGAGATGACATTGAAGTCAAACGTGTTTCAAAATGGAGTTAAATAAAGATATTAAAACCTAAATAAAAGTTATTCAGAGGTCTACGCTCGGTAGGAGGCAAAATAAGTTAATACTTCCAATGTAGCGTGCCTACCATATTCACAAAGTTAATATTGATTATGTGGAGCATTCTAACACAGTCACCTTTGGAAAATTAAATTCGATTTTAAATATTTGCAACAGTTGTCAGTCAGCAGTCAAATAGACCGTTCTTGAACATATAGTTATTATCAACATGCATGGTCATTTCAGAAATAAAAACAAGCTCTTTATGAACTCTCTACAGCCAAACAGGTGAAGCTTATCTTCCCAGGGTCATAGCGCACCTCTGAGGATCCTGATGCTATGGTGACTGGATGCTGCATTCTTTACTTAGTTATATTGAATAAAACTGACTTTTCCACACAAGTCCTGTCAGTTGTGCTTCCACATATCCCTGCAGGGCCAAAATCCAAAGTGAAATCCCACACGGAGCCCTGTCGTCTTGTCTTCATCCCTTTTGGCAGAATCTCCACTTTCTTTGGCTATCTGCGGTTTGTGTTATGTCTCCCTTTCAGCCCTCTTTGCCCTAGATTCCCATTTGACTGACTGTTATTCTCATAGGCTAGAGGTACAACTGTGTGTTTTGCACAGCGAATCTGTTGTTCTCAATCATACAATTACATTTCCACTGACAAGTCTGGAACATTCCCAAAAACTCAGTCTCTAGTCGCTCAAGCACAAGCTTTTGTTCAAATAAAAGTGTAATTTTGAACATAACTAAATGCCATTTGATCAACAGTCAATTAACACCGGCTATTTTGGGAATCCTTCCCTCCAACAGCTGCCATTAGTGTTTACCTGTGGGGCAGCCTGGATATAATGAGGACCTGCTTGGCCCTTTTGCGGCCCACTTCCTGGATTCAGACCAAGTTCAAAAGGAATTAGTGATAGTCTGCTCCTAGGACGCAGCCTGTCGGAGGAAAGATGAATGGCGTGGAGAAACCGGCTTCCACTCCTGTGAAGGAGAGAATAAAGCTAATTCAAGATCCTCCTCTCTTTGTGGTGTGTCTGTGATCGTGTCTCTCTAGTGATTATTGCCCTCATCAAAAAGCAAAGAGTTGGGGCCCAGAGATATTCGCTGCGGCCATCTTGCCTACTACGCCCCGGGCTCAGCTTACTCACCACTGTGTGAAGGTCAGTAGCTGGACTCAATCACCTCGTCTTCTAATCATCTTTGTACTACAATACCCTGTGAGCAGCAGCTATACTGTGCCTAATGAATGCCCTGGCTGAGCACACAGATTAGACTGTGTAGTGCATTCTGGGTGTTGTCTCTTGCTGCCTTCTCTTCATTGCTGCTGCCTGGGTTGAAGTGTAGCTACATTTCTGTACAGTGTACTGTAGGTGCCGCCTACCTGTATCGAAAAAGCCTCTTAGCCATTTTAGGCCAGCACGATAATTATAAATGTAACCCATGGCAAAAAAGCAAAACAAAACTCTTCACATCTTTTCCCATCATTTATGCCTCCCCCGTCTCTCTCTCTCTCTCTCTCTCTCTCTCTCTCTCTCTCTCTCAAACCCCATGCCCCCTCTCTCACAGCCTCAGGAGCTGATTTCAAAATTCCAGATATCTCATAGTGAGACTGGAGATTGAAACCTCATAAATACCTTTATTACAATATAATGGCCACATATTTTTAGACATTATTTCAACTAGAATTATTTCTGCTGTCTTCTTGATGAATGCTTCCCTGGAGTTTGACTTAAATATTCTCAAATGGACATTCACTAATGTTGCGTATAAACCTGGGTAACAAGCTTTCTATGTACCTGTTAAACCAAATGAACACAAAGTAGTCTGTACAGTCATTTGTCTTGCATGCATATGGCCCTATATGCTATATGAAAGGCCTATTATACGTCCTGATTATTAAAATACTGCACTAGCTTGAGGTCTTTACCTTTATCACCTCTATTATGCTTTATTCAAACCCAAATAATGGTCTAAATGAAGGAAATCATGACTTGTCCTGTCAAAAAAAGCTTAGAGTTGACAGAACTCATATAAAAATGCATCGAGCTGTCCCGCATTCGTCCCGAACCATTTATTAGCATGTTCCATTCTTGCATGCAGTTGTGTTTGATATGAAAGTGTAGCAGAAGGTCGAGGTTCACTAATAAAAGAGCAGATATTTGACAAAAACCTCTCACCAGGTGGTGGAGGCACACTGAGCTCTGATATACGTGACACTGCTCCAAGTGGAGGATTTGGGGTAGTTGTGCCTGACCTCGGAGCTTTCCATTGTTTATTTATCAATCTGGCCTTGAGTCATGGTGTAGTTGCATTGAGGAATTTCAGACCGGACTGCGGTCGCTGCAGACCCCTCTGGCATACACTGTACACTGAGAGAGAATCATTTATATTCCACTCCAGAGGTAACTGTAGAACACGAGATTGGGAAACAGCTCAAACGCCACTCTCCTCGCCAGGCTCAAGGCACAGAGAAGCCGAGGAGTGTTGTGGAACTGCAGAGCATCTGAACAACTTCTGTTTTCAGACTCCATAGTTTTTGCCAAAATCACTTCAAATGTATGCCGTACTCATAGCCTATACACACACACACACACACACACACACACACACCATAGGCAGATCATGTTGATGAAAGGACATGTTCAGCAGCACTGACAATCTGACCACTATACGTGCTTGACTCAAAGCTGCCTTGAAAAAAGGCCTGCAGGGTGTTTTAAGTGACTGAGATAATTGCAAATGTAGCCTTTGGCGAAGTCATCGCCATAGCTGCCCCGATTGTGCTCTTTTTCCCTTTTATTCTCTCTCTCTCTATCGCTCCTTGTACCTTTCTCTCTCAATTGCGAATTACTGTAATAAGGGCTATAAAGCCTTGATTAAAAGGTCTCAACTGTACCATATTACTCACCAGTGGAAGCCTCCTGCTTCGGCCTTTCACACAGGGCAGACCTGCATGTTAGCAGTACTCTAATGATTGTGGAGCTCGCCATTTGAGGGCCAGCCATCCATCATAGTGGGAAGGCCAGAGGCTTTATTATAATACAGAGGACAGACGTGCTCTGAGGCTATGTGGGACACAATAGAGGTCTTTCAACAGACCTATAAATACATGATCTGTCAGAGTCACTGTCCTGGGGGCGCTCTCAGCCAGGCTCGAGCCCTCCGGTCGGCCATCACTTATGCTAAGATATGCGCTAGCCCCCCGGGCTAAAGGCTAGGCTCAGTTCATTTCAGCCCCTCATCAACCACCCTATTCTACCTCCAGCCATGATAATAAATAAGAACAAGATGAAAAAGTGATTTGTTATGATGGAGAGCAACACCTTAACAAAACAAACAAACGAGGGGGGCTTGAACAAACGAAGATGTGTGACTATTGACTCTGTGGGAGCAGTAGGCCTCCTATCCAAAACAGCTGTTGCTAAAATATTCAAGTGATCTTTCGTGTAGCATCACATTTATAAATATGAAAACCCTCAGACATACTCAGAAACTGAAATAAATGGTTTGCATACTCATCCACTTGTTTGTCACTGGCATGAGAGAACAAATATGTTCCAGATTCTGACAAATAGGAGTTGTAGTGATGCATATCAAATAGGCCCACGCACTGCACCTGTGCTGTGTGTGTATTGTATTGTGCACGGTGTATTTGAAACGCCTCGAGCGGCTGAGCGCGGGTCCGTTATTAAAGTGTCTTTAATCATGGGAACAAGTAGAATATCACTCTATTCCATCACCCGCAGTATTGTTTCCAGTGAGTGTGTTTTAGGCGAAAAATGCACCTCCAGCTTCCCCCCGTATCTCAGGTGAGAATCGCCTTTCACCATTCGCCTCCGAGACAAGATCAGCAATCGGGGAAATAGGGGGTGGGGAAGGAGGGGTGGAGTTATTTTGGAGATTAGTGTGGTGGGGGGCTGTCGTATGTTGCAGGTGAACATTTTAACTCTGCATAATTCCATATCTCCCCACCACCTTAATGTATTAAAATCCTATTTGTCCTCAGGGCGCAAACCAGCAGCAGATTATGTCCGGGGTGCGCTGAGTGGAAACTCAACTACAACTCCCACCATGCACAACAATAATCACCCGGGCAGAAGGTTGGTATTCACCGTGCCGAGCGACCAGAGAGGATACATACGATTTTACTTTCCGCTGCGGGAATAATAAGTAGGATATTGCTAATTTGCCTGGTGACGCGGTAATAGCATGTTTACATAAAGTGATAGTCCAAGTCAGACCGCAGGCACACATGGCCCCACAGTGACAGGCCTAACCATTATCAACCCCAAGTTCATCCTGTTCCCATGATCCCATCCAACCGAACAAGCCCCGCCTTTCTCTCTTGTGTAGGTATTGTAGGCCACTGTGCAGATGGTTCCTTTCCCCTTGACAGCCGAGCCAGGTATGGGGGTATAGTGTTGACAGCGTGCCGACGCTCCAAATATAGTGCTCACTACGCCATGATGGTGCCCTCCCCCACCCAACCCACCCCTCCCCGGCCCTCTCGGTTCCTCTCCCCATCTCACTCCTCTCCTTCCCCCAGATCTCCGCTTGCCACAGCTGCCGCCTCGCAGTCTCGCCCAGAGCCTTCGCCATGGCTTCCCAGCTCCCTCAACCTCCGCCCCGCGGCCAAGAACAGTTGTGAAAAAAACACAGGGAACGGAGGGAAATAAAACTTCAGGCGCACCACGCAAGGCCATCTGGGTAATCTTGTTCAAAAGGCTTGAGGTGATAGCTGCAATTTACACAGGCAGAAAAAAAATACCTAATTTCCATACCTACCAGCCTCAAGGAGACGAAATTGAATAAACCAAGAATTAGAAAAGAATTACACTAAAACCAATATGGAATATTCAACATTTGTTCGTTTTGTTCTTTTAACCAACCCCCCATCTCCTCCCCCAACTCCACCATAAAAAACATGGTCACATAGTAGGGTGAACATTCTCACAGCAGGGCTAACGCGAAGGTGTTGTGCGCAAATGACGTGCACACACATGCACACATACTGTATGGTTAAAGTCCTATACACACCCACTGATGCTGAGACACACACACACACACACACACAGAGGCAGGCTCACATGCACAGAGCCTTAGGGGAAAACAATATTTGTGATGAAAGCAAATCAAACTGAAATCCAACACGTTAAAGTCAAGTTGATTAGTGTGAAAATGTAAAAGCATCTTCGAGTGGCATATCCCACAGTCATAAAGATATGTTAATTTGCAACTAAATGGCTTTAAGCAGAATTCTGCTTATATAAACCTTGAAACATGCCGCATTTGTAAAATGTGCCTTAATTTAATGAAGTAAACACCACCACAAAACAATAAATGCCCCAATTAAAGAACAAGCATGAAGTGAAGTGTCTATTTCCCATTTTGCCCCGGCGGACATGTGTACCCAAGCGTGTCTGCGCATTAACCAACGCGCAGACGCATAATACACATTGCGTGAGCGCTCGTAAACATCATGCCTTCACGTTTCCCGCATTAGCATATGTGCCTTGTTGTTAGATGTAGGTTATCTGGCGTGAGATCGCTGCCAGTGCAGCCCTGCCTCTGTGGGTGCATGTGTGTGTGTGTGTCTTCCCTGTTTGCGATGGCCAAGGCACATATGCATCCCTACTACGTGAACACAATGCCACCGCTCATAATTGTTTGCGTGTTATCAGAACATATTGCGGTTGGAAGCACATCGAAGGCTGGCTGTGCCATCACCTCTTCCTTCCCCCTTTTCCTCCGCGGACCCTCTGTCTGCGTGTTCGTGGCGTAGCTGGCCTGCTTCTCACTCAGCTCCCTCCCCCTCCCCGGGGGGCATATCCCATCAGGCCCTCTGTGCTCCAATGTGTCCCGACAGACCTGATGAGATCTGAGTGGCTGAAGGGTTATTCCCTGCTGCCTGCTGTCTTTTCTCCTCCGTGCCTCCACCCCCACCCCACGCCGACGCGGGGCCGAGCCGACTTGCTCTGCACCTCCCGTGGAAGGAGGCCAGCAACACGTTTGTAATTATCTGCTGTGACACGAATGTTTATCCGCCGAGAGCCCTGCGTTTAGTGGGCCTGCAAGGGGGATATCAGCCGCCTTGGAAATGGAAAGGCCGCTTCAATCTTCCAGTGAATCATCCAAGTATTTTGGAATATTAGCGCTCGTGTGTGTTTGTTTCTGCTCTTTGTATCCCTGTGACACACATGGCAGCTTGATTATGGTGCAGTTCATTCATATGAGTTGCATTATAAAACCACCGCTGAAGAAAAACAATGCCCTTGATCCACACACACACACACACATACCACACACACACACACAAACACACGCACGCACACACACGCGCGCACACACATACGCACGCTAGAACACACACCCAGACACACGCACAGTATAGCCTGAGGGTTTGCAGGGAAGAGTGGGGGTTGGATACTGGGGCATCAAACCAGGACTTAGAAACAGAGACATACCAACCGGAACCTTATACCTACAGGGTGTGTGCATGTGTGCGTGTGTTTGCGTGCATGTGTGTCTCTCAATTCACACATATGGCAAGAGCTAGTGCCATTTAACACAAGGGACAGCGTGCAAAGGGAATAGACCAGGATCTATATAAGTGTGTGTGCGTGTGTGTGTCAGGGCAGTGGTACAGGGGGAAGGGGGCTATGCGAGGATGCATGTACTATGTGCGTACGAGTGTAATGTAATTGCATACTAGTCAGGGAAAATGAATTGCCTCGGGGCACTGTGGCTACGACCGGCCTGATATCTTAATCTACCGACCTCGTAAAAACACTGTCCTTACTATGCCCCTCTGCTTGTCATCACGTGCTGTCACACACTTAGAATTATCCTCTTTAAAATTAGACATCATTTGGCCAAAGACAGTCCATCTACTGGAGTCGCTCAGACACACCAACAGGTTCGCGCCTTTAATTAAAGAAAGTAAAAACAGTGAAGACAAAACAGATCAGCTGCGTTTTCCTGGGGTATTTTTTATTGATATTTCTCAGCAGACTTTAGGTGTGGGTCTATAGTGCCCCAAGTCCACTGTAATGTTTTCTTGATCAATGATTAACTCCTTTAGTCAAGATCTTAGATCACTTTAGTGACATCCCTGTAGGTGTTCTAGTTTATCTCATGGCTATAATGAACCTGAACAACGCAGAGATGGCTGCTGAAAATTGCTCAGGGTGGACGGAGATGAAGCAATGTTATTAACCTCCTTGTGTCCATTCCAGTGGAACGACTCAGCATTCACTTAGTTTATCCCAGTAAAACATACAGGAAAACAAGTGCCTTTCATCACCAGTTTGCTGTAAATGACAGTTATAAAAAGCATGGAAGAAGAAATGCATATTTAAACATGTATTTTACACATACGATCACATATGTCGCTTTATAGTATGCGCACAGATGCCCAAATGTCTTCTGATGTTTATGTTTGAAAGTACAGTTTACTAAGAGAGAAGGGGAAGGGGTAAGCATGGTGTGAGCTGTAGGGGGAGATGTAGAGTCTGTCCACAATAACAGCATTTGTATGAGCTAGTTTCAACTACAGTGCAGAGTGCTGTTAGACAACAAAAACAACAACAGGAGTGTCACGTGACATATGGACATTGTGTTTTGTCTTTGATAATGCCCAAGAACATGTCACCGTTTTGGGAAGGGGCACGTGTGACCCTCATGCACATGACCAGTCTAGCCGGCTTGCCAACATAAGGGTTGTAGAAAGCAGGCAGGTCAGGAGTCACTCACGTCACGTGACACCCCCCGGGGGCTGTGTTGGGAGTGACAGGGAGACAGAGCAGAGCACTGGTGAAGCTGCAAGCCCACGGGTGAAAAAGAGGTCAGTGGCCACAGGAAGCAGTGGAAAAGCACCCGGAGCCACTGTCCTTAATGAGAGCACATCCCCTGCGGTGTATTCCCCAGCCTCAGTGCCACGTGAAAAACCCCAATCTATACAGACTGCTACAGGCACAACAGAGCAGCCATTTTCATGCTCTGTTCCCATAAGCCAGGAGCCATCTTGTGAAGTAAACAAACCCCAGAATAACCATATGCACCTTGGCACAAAGCAGAGTCATTATTCATATTGTTTTATAAAACCTTGTTTGTTGCCGTACCTTTTGTTTCAGCGTGAAAGATCTTAAATACTCAGGTCTCAATAGAAGCCACCTCCAATGCATTGTTAATCAATTTATTAATAAAGCGTGTGTGCTGCTGACAAACAAGCAAAGGAAAAAGAGCCAAACAGTGTGAGAGAAACACATTTGGAAATAAACTTTGAGTTGCTCATTAGATTAAGAAAATTATAAGAATAATAACCCTAAGCAGTGCCTGCGGAGAGAAATCTCATTAACAGGTTTTTCGATTCCTTCTTTCAATACATTTGTTAGAAGTGTTCAATTATCACCCACCCTCTCACCTCCAAGACATGGAGTGACAATAAGCCCCCAAGGACCGTATGGGCAGGGGGCTTATGTGCGTTTGTTCACACACACATGCGAGTACAGCAACACCCACACAGACATACACTCGCAGTATTTCCTGCGGTAATGGACTTTCTGACCATTTGTTTAATACTGTCAACAAACAGGAGAAGCGCTCTGGGGCTACTCGGGCAATGTGGCCCACTCTTGTCTGAGTGTAAGCACATGCAACCACAAATAAACACACATCTCTTCCAGACTCATGTGAATGCACACAGCGAGGTAGCTTTCGCTTCTAGTAAATATAGTTTATGAGGAACACTCCGATTAATGAGATGCTATTCTTTGGAAACTGCACTCAACCAGTCAGGTTTCAGAAAAGCAACCCAATTTTCATTCTTTCATCTGTTTCCAGTCGGAGTTGGCCTGCAGGCTACATCCGTGAGGCAGGAGTTTTGGAACACTATGTTTGCTCTGAAACCATTCACTGTGACGCCCCCACCCCCCCCCCACCCCCACCCACACTCCCTCTTCATCTTCATCAAGACAGTGCAAAGGGCTGGGATTGTAGCTTTGCCCACCTAGAGAGCAGCATCTCTACTGAAACACCCCCTGGTGGCAGTCAATGGCACTGTGCAACTTTAGGCTGTGCTTTGCAGGACCATCACTGACTTCACTGGTACCAGGCACCTCAACACTTCCTCACATCATGAGGAACAGAAATAGCACTGGATCATATGGAGCTTATCACTAGGATACATACTATACAATATATAGCTGTTTTCAATCAGTCAAGGTGGCTTTTAATTAAATATAGGGATAGGTTATTGTGGCTGAGAGAGCAGAGAATGAACCATATGTTTCCAGGTTTTTTTTACTTTCTGCAATCTGTTCTTCGCCAGAATAAACATTTTTGCTTCTCTTTTCTTTCTAAACATTAGATTAATTGTGATGGATTTCTAGGGGAAATATATGTAATGCATATTTGTGTACAATGTCAACTATCTCATACTAAAGCAGATTCTTTTGATTGTGGGGACTATTTTATAATGATCTGAAGGAATTTCCTTTTCGCCATTAGTGTCTGAGAAAACTACACTTTTTAGATGTTAAATTATGCATTTTCTACTTTGTCTATGACCTTGATGAAATGAAGTCCCCCATAAGGCGCCTTTTGGGGGTATTGAAACCGTTATGCCTTAAAGGTAGACAGCCCACACTAGAAAAACGAGACCTTTATCCAACATGTCCTTGGGTAAGACCTGTATGCAGAAATATGGATGCAAACTGAATCAGGAATGAGAGAAATTAATGATAAGGAAACCAAGCTGCCATGTACAAAATATCAAAATATGGTCACAAATATGTGATTATAGCATTTAACTGTTCTATGTAAAAGGGGCTATGATATTTATAGATTTGAAGTTAAGTGAGTAAAAGCGATACAATGTCTATCTTAGCTGGAGGCCACAGTGTAGTTATTTATTTGCAGGCCCTCCAGCAGCAAACCTGGCTTTTTTCATTTCCATTTCTTTGTGGCTGTTGACACTGCAGAACTGCAGCTTGTTCATTCATATACAGTGAAATAATATTCAGAGGAAAAAAGACAATCACAAAAATAGCAGAATTTTAATATGTGGAAAGTATATTATTTTCATTTGAATAGTTCTATGCTGCTCATAATTTACAGTGGATTGTTGGGTATATGCTACTACAGAATAATTATCCTGTTCCTAAGAATATACGGAAAATAAGATGACAAGCCACTAGTAAACAGATTGATAATTTGAGAAAGCAACTCTCGATAGAATGTGGACAAATGCGCATGCACACACACACACACGCACGCGCACGCACACACACACACGCACACACACACACACAATCACACAGTCAAAGTTTCAGTGCTTAGTTTTGATTCAGCTCTTCGTTTGCCACAGGGCCCAACTCCGGTTAGCTCCAGTATTAGGCTCAATTAGAACGAGATCCAATTAGAGGGCTCTTTTCCCCTGGGGCAAGGAGAGGCAGGAAATGGAGACTGAGAAATGTATAAGTCGACAACATGCGGACACAGCCAACGTAAACAAACTTACTCTGTTGATCTCTGCTGTTGCTATGCAGTAGTCCTCTGAGAGTTGAAGCCCTGCTAGTCTAAGCTATGAGATAAAACAAAATAAAAAAAAGGCCCTGCAGCAAAACATGAACTCTGTGAACACAAGGGCTCCGACACCATGAAGGGAACGTCTGGGCCCAGAAAATGAAAAGCCCACAGGCATTTTCCATTTACAGCTAAAAATCCAGCACTAGCTCCTAGCCAGGGTTAGTATCATACTCTCAAAATGAGCACTTACACTACCGGGAACAAATGAGCTGCTCACTATATTGTCACTCTATTAAATCTATTGGTTAATAGATGTATACTATAATGCTGACATAAATCAATAATGTATCTCAAAGAAATAAAGTGCAAAAGGAGAGATGAAGGAAGGAAGCAAGGAAGAATGAAAGCAAAGGGAAAGAAAAGCAAAAAAGCAAAGCAAGTAAGAAAAAAGAGAGAAAGAAAGAAGGAAGGAAAACGAGAGAACAACACAGCTCTAGCAGCGTAACTGTGAGCTCAATATTTCCGTTTTCTCTCCGTATGGTTAGAGGTGGTGATGGCGGCCATGTTGTGTGAGCTGTTTGGGCTTGCCCTTGCCTCGGGCGTATAGTGTTCCTCCCCCAGGCGCTGTGTGAGGGAAATGATGTGTGGTGCTCGGGCAAACCTTGACCTGCCTTCCAGGAGGCTGCACACACAACGAAATGAGCACAAACAAAGCAGGGGTAGGAGATGCGGGGTGGGCGTGTGTTTGTGGATGGGGGGGGGATTGCTGTCAGGCAGCCATGTAAAAGTTAGAGCGTCTCTGACGGTTTTGTTCATGTCGACTTCTCGCTACATGTTTTTCATCCATGCCAGGATGCATATCTCTTTGACTGGGATGTGCTCAGGTGTTGTGGGTGGCATCTTGGTACACGGTGACTGCGGCCTCTGAGGGTGGAATGTGCAATGATACATTTTCCTTCATGCTCTGCCAAGTTCTGTTTAAGTCAAGATGGAAATCCCATTATGTCACGTGTCTACACTGTGAAACTCACTTTTGAAATTAGCTTCAGATGTTAAGGAGTTGCTGCTGCTATAAGTGCTCTTGGTCTGATGTGTAACCTCACTGTGAAGCAATTAAGACAAATAAATACAACATGTATATGTAACATGTATTTTAAAGGCAAATTCCTTGATTTATGTCTGTATTCCCATGTTGTTGAACGTTGGCCGGATAGCTGCCAGGCTAGCTGCCTAGCTGCCTACACCTGAGTGCGACAATTTCAAGGACAGTTGTGTTTCCAAATATAAACAGTGAGCTTGGGCAAACATGTGGGACTCTGGAATCACTCTAACACAATCAAAGTGTGTATTCAATTCTATTCCATTCTAGTCTATTGTTTTCTGTACTTTCAGGGAAAACCTATTTGCATAATGTTACATAGTACGGTGGTATGAAAACATGTTGTTGTGTTAACCCAGGGAGGATTACATGTATTTATTGGTGTAAGTGGAGGGTGTTGACGGATGATATACCCATAGTCTGCATGTCACATCACAGCATTTACCTGTGAAAAGCCTAGTCAAATTCATTACATACTTTAGAGACAAGTCATAAATGCAATAATTAGCACAGCATGCTTTCCGCCTGGCTGGAAGTCTCTCTCGATAATGAACAAAGGGTAGGAAATTAGCTTTTGTCTCATAAAGTCACAACTTCAAAGATCCCCACCATTGCATTAATACAGCCATAGCCTGCAGCAGCATGGATGAGAGTAAAATAAGCTCTCTCTCTCTCTCTCTCTCTCTCTCTCTCTCTCTCTCTCTCTCTCTCTCTCTCTCTCTCTCTCTCTCTCTCTCTCCCTCTCAGACCCCATTCCACTCAAGGTCTTTCTCAGGACAAACACTGGGAACCTGTCTGTTATGGACCACACACAACGCAATGGTACCATGATGGAAAGGACTGGGGGAGAAGAGAAAACAAACAAGCCAAGCAAATAAAATAAATAAATAAATAAAAGAATGTTTGCAGTGTTTGAAAATCAATCCAAGCCAGGTCACATAAAAGAGCAAAGAGCCAATGGTTTATATCCAGCGAGTGAACATGCATGGTTTACATTAGCAGTGCTCCCTCTCCAGGTAAAACACGGGCTCCATCCATTACGCGTCCATGCAGCTGGATGTACACTTCATCACACCGGGTCGACGGAGACTGGCCCGCGGGGTCCCAGCTGCGGCTTGGCCCGGGCGACCTGCGGGGCCGACCTCCCCTAACTGTTGTTCCGGGCAGCTGCCCTGCGGAGGGTGAGCGTACACTGATCCCGGTGAAGGGTCAGCCAGCCCGTGCTGCATTACAGCACATTAAAAACGTAACATAAACAGCCAAGTGTTTGTTGTTCAGCTGATATGATTGATGGTGACTTACACAGTTCAGGTCAGTGGCTATGCCAGCCGTGACTTTGCACCTGATATGAGATTGCCCTATGCGGTATTGTGTGAAAATATACAGTGTCAATGGTCACATTACTTAGTGTGCAAAAAGGATATCTGAATCAAACGAAGAGGAATCCATCTACTTGCAGCTTGCAGGCTTCAGAGGAGGAGCTATTTTGTAGCCTGTCACTCAAACCTGAGCCCAACAGACACCACAAAAACAACATCTACAGTATATATGGATTTTGAATTAAAGTGCAGTCAACAAATGTCCGCCCCAGCTAACTGTTTATTTTGAAACACACTAACTGTTATTTGGTGTGGGCATTCAGTAAGAGTTTTAAACCAAAACAACAGCATTTTTTATTGTTGGTTTTAAATCTATAGTCAGCTATTGCAAGCTAATTGTAAGCTAACATATTTTTGCCAAATTCACCAAATATCCCCATGCATTTCGCTATCTTACTGTTCTTTGTGTATGTTGAAAACAAATCTCCAATACTTTACACAGCCCTGGCTCTGTAAATATGAGCATAAACAGTGTCAAACATCTAGCGCAACAGCAAAGCCATAGTACTATACGCTTTGCTTCACAATGCATTTCAATGTGAGGCGTCGCTGTGGAGGGATCATGTTTTGGTTTGAGCTAGAGGTTAGCAAGCTCTCGAGAATAACTAACCCTGCCTTTAACCACAAATAAGTGTTGCATCCACAAATAAAGGGCGATGTTCCACCAAATATGTTAATTCGATATAAAATATATCAAATCATATATTGAGGTGAAAATCAATTACTGAGCATACCTTTAAATGATTTACAATGTCATAACATCCAACGTCTGTGAGCACCAAGCTGTACGAAATGTAACAGCGCCAAAGACGGGTTGGACAGGGAGTCACCGGTGGTTGAAGGCACGTCTCTCTGCTCCTTTATCTGCCAGGATCAGTTATTAGTGCTGGCAGTGTCCCTCCCTTTACCTCTGGAGAGAGGTGGCTCTCAGCTGGGGAGAGCAGCCAGAGGCGACACTGTCTCCATTGTGGGGGACACGGATAGGACGTGAAAGACTCACTGCAGGTGCAGAGCGCGAGGGCGGACACCCGGGGGGGTTCTGTTTTTCTCACCAAAGTCACGCTTGTTTTGGAGGGGGAATTTTTAGCGCAGGGACATTTGTTTTTAGTAGGACAGATTTATTGGAGGGACATAATGGGAAAGGGAAGTGGGCTAGAATGTTTCCTCTCTAACTTGATCATGAAATGATTGATACTTGGCCTGAAACGTCATGGCCTGTCAGTGGTCATAAAGAGCCACTTTATGTTGTACACTATAATGGATTAGTGATAAGCAAAACAAACAGATGGGGTGTTACATATTTGAAAACATCTGATTTAAACAGGGTATTTCCATATTTAAAGAGGATAGCCTATAAACATGGAATTAAAGAGTCCCCTCCTAATTTACAAGGAGCGTACATACATTTAGTTAAAGTCACATGACACACAAATTAAAAAACAAAGTTTTATTGTCTATTCTCTTCTCTTCCCTCTCTGGCCATACACGGTGCGATGCGTGGGATTGGCTCAAGTGTCCTGATCAGGTCCTGATGTGCTGCTCCTTCTGTGTTGCCCCACATGCACAGGACTGGCAGAGGCGAAGTGATGACCTCACGGCGTTGCGGAGGTCTCCTGTGAAAGTGATCCATTCGCCAGCTGTTTGTTCAAAAGCTGACAGGCTACAAGAGTCTCGGTGACAGTGCCCATTCATCTCAGCATTTCAGACAGAGGGGGCGAGAGACAAGAAAGGCAGGGAAAAGAGAGAGAGAGAGAGAGAGAGAGAGAGAGAGAGAGAGAGAGAGAGAGAGAGAGAGAGAGAGAGAGAGAG